>CAUYQG010009431.1:0-13656 GCA_963574415.1 Tarsius wallacei
GTAAACAAACAGAAACCCACATAAAAAGAACAATTCCATTCACAATAGCCACAAAAAAATGAAATACCTTGGCATCTTCCTAACCAGGGGCATGAAAGACATTTACAATGAAAACTACAAAACACTGCTCAAAGAAATCAAAGATGACACAAACAAGTGGAAAAACATCCCATGTTCATGGATTGGAAGAATCAACATTGTGAAGATGTTCATCCTACCTAAGGCAATCCAGAGATTTAATGCAATACCCATCAAATTACCAGCAAAATTCTTCTCAGATCTAGAAAAAACAATACAGGAATTCATATGGAAACTAAACCAAGAATAGCCAGAACAATCTTCAGCAAAAAAAAAAAAAAAAAGAAGAAGAAGAAGGTATCACATTAGCATAATTCAAACTTTACTATAAAGCTATAATCATCAAAACAGCTTGGTATTGGTACAGTAATAGGCATATAGACCAATGGAATAGAATTGAGATTCCAGAAGCAAAACCACAATTTCTCAACCAACTCATCCTTGACAAAGCCTCCACCACCTACCACTGGGGAGAGGAGACCCTATTCAGTAAATGGTGCTGGGAAAACTGGCTGACCACATGCAGAAGATTCAAACCAGATCCCTATCTATCCCCATACACAAAAATTAATTCTAAATGGATCAGAGACCTAAATGTAAAACCTCAAATCATAAGAACCTTAGAAAATGCAGGACACACCCTTATGGAAATTGGAACTGGCATCCGATTCCTGACCAATACCCAAAATGCAAGGGCCATAAGAGATAAGATAGACAAGTGGGAAGTCATTAAACTGACAAGCTTCTGCAAAGCCAAAGAAACCATCAAGAGAGCAGAGAGACAGCCTACGGACTGGGAAAATGTATTTCCCAACTGCAGGTCTGACAAAGGCCTAGCATCTTGGATCTACAAGGAACTCAAACATGCTGAGAAGAAAAAAACAAACAACCCCATTATAAAGTGGGCAGAAGATATCAACAGACACTTCTCAAAGGAAGACATCTGAGTGGCTAACAGACACATGAAGAAATGTTTAGATGCA
Organism: Tarsius wallacei; assembly: GCA_963574415.1. Lineage (NCBI taxonomy): Eukaryota > Metazoa > Chordata > Mammalia > Primates > Tarsiidae > Tarsius > Tarsius wallacei. The sequence continues at coordinate 1,062 of CAUYQG010009431.1, forward strand.
AATCAAAACTACACTGAGATACCACCTAACTCCAGTCAGAATGGCCATCATCAATAACTCAAAAAATAACAGATGCTGGAGAGGATGTGGTGAAAAGGGAACACTTCTACACTGTTGGTGGGAGTGTAAATTAGTGCCACCTCTGTGGAAAGCTGTGTGGCAATTCCTAGAAGCTCTAAATATTAACCTCCCATATGACCCCATAATCCCCCTTCTGGGAATATACCCAGAAGAACTCAAATCATTCTATAAAAAAGATACATGCACACTTATGTTTATCGCAGCATTGTTCACAATAGCAAGGACCTGGAAGCAACCATGCTGTCCATCAAAAGAGGACTGGATTAAAAAAAGTGGTACATATACACGATGGAATACTATGCAGCAATAAAAAAGAACAAAATAATGAATTTCGTAGCAATCTGGATGGAACTAGATTCTATAATACTGAATGATCTCTCACAGAAACAAAGATCTGAGTATCACATGTTCTCACTCATATAATGGACCTTGAACATCTATCATAATACTATAAGAAAAGGATTGACAATGGTGGGATACTATGGGGGGGTAGGGAGGGTAAGGGAGGTGGGATTGACGGTAGTCAATATCTGCCTGGGGACGGGGAGACACCCCTTATCAACAAGGGTGCCTGAATGATGCATATTTGTATACCTAGCCCTTAACTGTACCCCACAATTTTAAAATAAAAAATATGTTTGAAGTAAATAAATAAATAAATAACGATAAAGAGATCAATTCAGCAAGAAAATATAACAATTCTCAGTATATATGCACTTGGTACCAAATCAGCCAGATCTATAAAGCAAATATTATTTGATCTAAAGGGAGAAATAGATGCCAATACAATAAGAGTTGAGGACAGCAACATCCACCTCTCAGAATTAGACAGATCATCTAGAAAGAAAAACAACAAAGATATATTGAATTTTAATTGCACTTTAAACCAAATGGACTTAACTGACATTTACAGAATATTCCAACAGTTACAGATATATATTTTTCTCATTAGCACATGGAACGTTCTCCAGGAGAGACCATAAGTAATGCTACAAAGCAAATTGCAACCATTAAAAAAACCATATTAACTATCTTCTCACAACACAATGGAGTAAAACTAGAAATCAATAACAAGAGGAACTCTAAAAAACTATACAAATACATGGAAATTAAACAACATGCTCTTGAGTGACCAATGAGCAAAAGAAGAAATTAAGAAAAAAACTAAAAATGTCTAGAAATAAATAAAAATGGAAATACAACATGCAAAAACCTATGAGCATGAGCTGTACTAAACCGTCTTTAGAGCAAAGGCTGTACTAAAAGGAAGTTTATAGTGATAAACACCTATATCAAAAAAGCAAAAAGCTTCAAATACCTAATTATGCACCTCAAGAAATTAGAACAGCAAGAACAAACCAAACCCAAAATTTGTAGAATGAAATCAAGAATAAAAATCAGAGCATAACTAAACAAAGAAGGAAAGAAATAATAAAGATCAGAGTAGAACTAAACAAAAATGAAAACTGAAAATAAACCCCACAAAGAATCAATGAAACAAAGTTAGTTTTTTGACAAGATTTTTAAAAAGTGATAAACCTCTAGCATATTAACCAAGAATCAAAAGAATAGCCAAATAAAATCAGAAACAAAAAAGACATTATAATGAATATGACAGAAATAAAAATATCATCACAGGCTACTATGAATAACAATATGCTAACAAACTGGAAAACCTAGAGGAAATGGATACATTTCTAGACACATACAATCTATCAAGATTCAATCATGAAGAAGTGAAAAATCTGAATGGGCCAGTAGTGACAAACACAATTGAATCAGCAACAAAAAATCTTTCAATGAAGAAAAGCCCAGGACCTGATAGCATCACTAAAGAAGTCTATCAAACTTGTAAAGAAGAACACACACCAATTGTTCTTAAACTATTTCAAAAAATAGAAGAGGAGGGAACTCTTTCTACTCGTTTTTTTATGAGGACCACATTGCCTTAATACCAAAACCAGATAAAAATACAACAAAAAAAGAAAACTACAGGCCAATATCCTTGATGAACCTAGATGCAAAAATCCTCAATAAAATACTAGCAAACTGAATCAAACAGCATTTCAAAAAGACAATACACCACAATCAAATGTGATTTATTCCAGGGGTGCAAGGATAGTCCCACAAATGCAAATCAACAAACATGATAGATATGATAGAATGAAGGATAGAATGACAGACAAAACCATACTATCATTGCAATAGGCACAGAAAAAGACATTTGAAAATTCAGTATCTTTTCATAATAAACTCTCAACAAACTAGGCATAGTAGAAACATATCTCAATATAATAAAGGCCATATATAGCAAACTCACAGTTAACATCATACTCAATGCGGGAAAACTGAAAGCCCTTTCACTAAGAACTGACAAGTTTACCCACTCTTACCACTTCTATTCAACATAGTACTGGAAGTCCTAGCCAGAACAATCAACAAGACAGAAAAAAAAAAAAGAGTATCCAAATTCGAAAAAAAGGAAGTCAAACTGTCCCCTTTTCACATGACATGATCTTATATTTAGAAAAACCTAAACATGGCCACCAAAAAAACTCTTAGATCTGATGAACAGGTTCAATAAAATTGTAGAATACAAAACTGACATACAAAAATCCATAGCAATTTTAAACAGCAATCACTGAGCTAGCTGAAAAAAGAAACCAAGAAACCAATCCCATATACAATAGCTATCTTAAAAAATAACTAGAAATAAACGTAACCAATTAGGTGATAATCCATCACAAGGAAAACTATAAAACACTAATGAAGGAAATTGAAAAGAACGCAATTAGAAAGACATCTCATGCTCATGAATCAGAAGAATTAATATTGTTAAAATGACAATACTACCAAAAGCAATCCACAGATTCAATGCAAGTCCTATTAATATACCAATGACATTCTTCACACACACACACAAATTCTGAAATTTGAGGGGGACACAAAAAAACTGAAATTATTTTTTGGAGGGAGGGCCCTTGTAGTACAGGCTTCCTTTACTAAGTAAGCGTTCTAGGAACACATCGGCATCCGTGGACCAGCTAGCGTTATTGAGAGGCTGCATTTAGCTTCAGTGACATTTTTTGGAGATTCTTTCAATGCGTTTGCCCATTTCATAATGGGTGATTTATACAAACAACTTGCCCACACTGCACTGAGTGTTTAGCAGTTTTTGGCCAAAAATGGCATTACCCCCTCCCCCATCATTCCACCCTCCCTATTCACCCATTCTTGTCCTGAGGGACTTTTTGTTTGTTTGTTTCCCCAGATGAAAAAAGTTCTCAAAGGGAAACATTTTGCCAATGTGGAAGTGGTGAAACAAAACAATGGCAGAAGCCCTAAAAGACATCAAAATTGACAAGCTCAAAAACTGTTTTGAGCAGTGGGAAAAACATCTCTATAAGTGTATTGTATCCAGCGGAGAATACTTTGGAGGTGACTGAAGTTTAAACATATAAGAATAAATGCATAATTTCTAGTAAATAAATTCCATTTTTTAGGTCCTCCCTCATATGTATGGAACAAAAAAGAGCCTAAATAGTCAATAAAATTCTGAGCAAAAAGGATAAAACTGGAGGTATCACACTATCATACTACCCAAATTCAAAACATATTACAAGGCTCTAATCACACACACACACACACACACACACACACACACACGCACACACACAAACCAGCATGATCTTGGTATAAAAACAGACACGTAGGCTAATGGAATCACATGGAGAATGCAGAAATAAACCTACTTATTTACAACCAGCTGATCTTCAACAAATGCACCAAGAACATACATTGGCAAAAGACAGCCTCTTCAATAAATGGTCCTGGATATTCATATGCAGAAGAATGACTCTAGACCCCTATAACTTACCATATTTTTAAAAACCCTCAAAATTCATTAAATGCTTAAACATTAAGACCTGAAACTATAAAACTACTAGAAGAAAACATAGTGGAAACACTTCAGGACATAGGTACAGGCAAAGATTTTGTGGCTAAGACTCCAAAAGCACAGGAAACAAAAATAAACAAATGCTACTACATTAAACTAAAAAAACTTCTACACAACAGAGGAAATAGTCAACAAAGTATAAAGACAATTTTTTAAATGGAGAAAGTATGTGCATACTATTCATCTCACAAGAGACTAATATCCAGAATATTCAAGGAACTCTAACAATTCAACAGAAACACACATACACACACAATATCTCATTAAAAGTGGGCAAAAGATCTGGGTAGACATCAAATGGCCAACAGGTATATGAAAAAATGCTCAACATCACTAATCACCAGGGGAATTCAAAACAAAATCACAATGAGATATCATCTTACCCCAGTTAGGATGACTATTATTAACAAGCAAAAATTAACAGATGCTGGCAAGGATGCAGAGAAAAGAGAACAATCATACACTGTTGGTGGGAATATAAATTAGTACAACCTCTGTGGAAAACAATATGGTGATTTCTCAAAAAACTAAAAATAGGACTACCATTTGATCTAGCAATCCCACTACTGGGTATTTATCCAAAGGAAAAGAATCAGTATATTAAAGAGATACCTGCATCCCCTTGTTTATTGAAGCACTATTTACAGTTGCAAAGGTATAGAAACAACCAAAGTGTCCATCAATAGATGAGTGAATAAAGAAAATGCAGCATGTAAACACAATGGAATTCTATTCAACTATTAAAAAAAAGAATGAAATCCTGTCATTTTTAGTATCATGGGTGGAACAAGAGGCCATTACATTATGTAAAATAATCTAGGCACAGAAAGACAAATATGGCATGTTCTCACTCATATATAGAAGCTAAAAATATTGATCTCATGGAGGTAGCAAACAGAATGTTTGATACCCTAGGCTGGGAAGGATATGTGTGTGTAAAGATGGAGGAATGAAAGCAGGTTGGTTAACAGGTATTGCTATGGTTTGTCTCCTTAAACCTCATGTTGAAATTGGATCCCCAATGTTGGAGGCGGGGCCTAATGGGAGATGTTTCAGCTATGGGGGAAGATCCCTCATAAATAGATTAATTTCCTCTCTGGGGTGGGAGCCTAGGGTAGAGGAGGGATAAATGAGTTCTTGCTTTATTAGTTCCCCTGAGGGCTGGCTGTTAAAAAGAGCTCCTCTCTCCTCCATCTCTTTTGCTTCCTCTCTCACCATGTGATCTCTTGCACAATGGCTCTCCTTCACTTTCCGCCATGAGCAGAAGCAGCCTGAGGCCCTCACCAGAAGTTGAGCAGATGCCAGTGCCATGCTTCTTATAGCATGAAGAACTGTGAGCCAAATAAACCTCTCTTCTTTAAAAATTATTCAGCCTAGGGTATTTATTTAAGCAACACTAAATAGACCAATACAGTTAGATAGAAGAAATATGTTCTAATGTTTGATATTAGAATAGGGTGACTATAGTTAACAACAATGTATCATATATTTCAAAATAGCTAGATGTGAGGACTTGAAATGTTCTCAACATATTAAAATGACAAACACTCAAAGTGATGGATATCCTAAACACCCTGACTCGATCATTATACATTCTATACATATAAGAAAATATCACATATACCCCATAAATATGTAAGAATCTTATGTATCAATTTTTTTAAAACTAGCTTTTCTTTCCCATACATCCTAGCATACACAGAAAAAATAGAGTTTTATGATGATGATCTTGGGTTCTACATTCTCCCATTTGTGTAGGCTTCCTTAACTAGAATGATGTTTACGGACAGAGGTGGTACTACTGAATTATCACCACAGTATGTGGACTTTAAATTATTTTTCAGGAATGTTTAAGAATTCTCCTTGAGCCCCAATCTCTGTAGAGTAGTCATTCTTTTGAACCATGGCTACTGTTGGCAAATCGAAAAGCTAGGAGGAGTTAGAGACACAGCCTGTGATTATGGAACAGGTTTTCTAATACAGAATGACCTAGGCCATATGGGAATTGAACCTTGGCCTCATTAGTTCCATGTTTCCAACTAGCTCAGCTAACTAAATCAGGCAGGCAGCACCTTGCAGATTTTGAACTCTCTGAAGAGTGTGTACTTGTCAAATCATTGGGAAAGAGTATTAAGAACTACAGAACACACCATTATTTCCATTTATTCAAGAATTAGGCTGATGTAGCTATTGAGAAATCTAGTCCTAACCCAAAACTTTACCTTAGGTTTTATACTGGCACATGGTTGGCATTCAAAAAATACCCTCTGAGTTGACTGATCACTGAGGCTAAATTCCTAAGCACATATAATAAAAATAGTAACCTGCCTAAAGATCAAAATAACAGTAAGTAGAAGGTATGTCAGTATTTTATATGACTTTGCCAGGCCAGTTAAGAACCAGGTGTTCAAAGATTTAACTATTACTGTATGTACGGTTCAGGACAGAGTTTTATATGTGCTTCCCTGAAGGTAAAGTACTTAGCCTTCTGAGTCAACTTTATAGCCCCTTTCTGCTTTCACCTTAATGGATAACATCCGTCCACAAATTTGTAACATCAGTGAGTTCAAATAATGACTGGTGAGAATCCCATTCCTATTTGAAGGTTAAGACATTTTAAACTTCATCTCAAAGTGTGGCTTAATCTAAAAGTTAATCAACCTCAACCTTAGAGATTTAACAAAAACATAAAAGAATAGCTCTGAGACCAATCTGTGTTCTCCTAAGGACTCTAAAGGAAAGTGAAGAGGTTGATCTCTTTATTGGATCCAGCACGGAGAGGCAGCTACTCAACTGACTTGCTGGTGTAACATGGATGAAAGGTTTCCCAGTTGGATGGCTTGTGAAGGAATAAAAGACTGGAATCCTGAACATTTGGTCTTCCTAATACCAATAGATCAATCCTTTCAGAAAACTCCAAAATTAAGAATGAGATATCCATAGTATCCCATCACAGGCTCCTTTTTCTGCTTTGTCTTTTGAATAAGCACAATGGTGATTCACTTCCAAGGACTTCATTAAACTTCTACAGGCCTCAAGTTTTTTACCCAATCAAATCCCCCGTTGTTTGTCCCCATCTATTAAATACATTATTGATAGTGCCTGGAGGTATAGTAGTTCAAAAAATAAAAAATAAAAAAATAAGGCATTCTCCATCTGGATATTATGTCAAAAAAAATATTCTCACTTTTAGAAAGTGGATGCAGAGGAAAAACATTGTGTATTCTCACCAGAAACACGTAAGTAAACTGGAGATGTCATTCACAGATCAGAATGAAATTCACCTTTTCCTCTACCTCTTTGTTCCTAAACTACTCAGTAGGGCCATGTAATTTTAGTTTATGTTTTTAATTGGAAAATATAATCTGAAACTTTAAAAGATACTTTTCAAAAAGAAGTCATAGAATTAAGTTTTCCAGCCCAAATTTCACTCACAAAAGGCTAATTTGTACCACCTTTTTTAAGATTTTATTTTATTATAGGAATGTGGGGTACAAGTGAGGATTAACTACATAAGTAGGCTGCATACAGGTAAAGTCTGGGCTTCTAACTGGTACTCACTCCCCCGGTAGTTAATGGACCAGGTTCCCTCTGTGTTGTCACATGCCCCCATCCTCCTCCTTCTCCCCCTCCCCTAGCAGTGCCCAGCAACTGCCAATCCCTCCCTTGTGCTAATGTGACTATTGCTCGAGGCCCATTTATGAGTGAGAATATGCAGTATTCAGCTCTTTGTTTCTGTGATAGATCACTTAGTATGATGGTCTCCAACTCCATCCAATTTGCTGCAAAGTCCATGATTTTGTTCTTCTTTATGGCTGCATAATACTCCATCGTGTATATGTACCAAATTTTCTTTATCCAGTCCACTTCCAATGACCAATGGGGTTGGTTCTGTGTTTTTGCTATTGTGAATTGAGCAGCAATAAACATGAGTGCCCAAGTGTCTTTTTTGTAAAACAATTTAAGTTCCTCTGGGTATATTCCCAGGAGAGGGATTGCTGTATTGTATGAAAGGTCAATTTTTAGTTCTTTTAGAAATTGCCATAATTTGTGTCATCTTTTACAGTTTCTTTTATTCAGAAAATAATATTATTTTCCCTATCTTATCCTATTGTCTCACAAATATTTTCCTATCCTTGCTAATTTTGTCTTATTTTTTACAGCTCTGCTCATTCTTCAAACACTGCATATATCCTAGTCCTTGTGCCAGGGACTGGGAAATCGAGTATGTCCATGCCAGTCTCTGCCTTTATGAAACCCATTTCCTACTACTTGAATAATGTGTTACCCCCATTATTTATAACCTTGCTTACTTGACTTCATTTTCTTTACATCTTTGAAAGCTCCCACAGTTACTCCATTGGACACCTTTTTTTATAACTTTTTCCTCCAAGCCAAAACTTATTTGACCCAAACACAATTAAAGGGCAGGTATCCTATGCCTGTATTATACCACATCTTCCTCTTAGAAGAGTCATTTCTCTCCAGATTGTTAGATTTGAACATCAGGGTTTTTTCCCCCCAAACCTTTACCTTTCTTGGTAATCTTACGAAGGTCATCTTTATTCCTGTGTTCCAAAACACTTCAGCTTTAATTTTTGTATAGTCACACATCACCTGCTTTCCTCTATAAAAACCTTTACTTTCTTCTCACTCCCCATGACCTCTGCAATCCTTCCAATGCCTAATTATTATTTACTTCTTCTGGATACAAGAGAGTGACACAAGAAAACATTAACTTTGATATGGGTGACTTATCCACTCATATCACAAACTATGAGGATCAGAGAAAAAAGCTTATTACAATCTCAATTACTTTGAAATCAAAAAAGATTTTTACCAAAACTAACAACCTGAGAATTCTCAAACCTGCAAGCCTTTTTACCGCTTACATTCAATGTCATAAATATGCATCCACCCAACCAAAAGCAAACTATGCTGCAGAGAGACTTTTGAAAAAGAAAATCAAGTGCTTCCATCATTTGAATAACTAGACCCCATTATCAAGAGGTACTTGGGTTTGATTCAGTGCCAAGTTGCATCACTACAAAGTCAAGACAGAAGGACCTCCTCATCTGGGAGGCCCTCTCATCAGCCCCACCTTGGGAGCACCTGGACTAGTCCCAGTTTACCCTAAATTCCAAAGGAAACCCTGAGGAGTCTCCCTCAATCCTGATCTTTCAGGAAATAAGGCATCATTTGGTGCATCAGAACTATCTGCTAAATTATCAATACCCTTAGAGTTGAGTCTGCCTTCTGAACTTTCCACAGCCCGCTCCTGGATTACTACCAAGTGGCATGAGTGACAGTCACTCCTTTTCTACCACACCATCCATCCCACCCTGCCCTTAATCCCCAATCTCTCCCACTTCTTCACCCCCAAACCTTTTTAGAGAGATGATGAACTTGGCTAATGCCAACTGAATGCAAGGAATTCCAATAATAAACCGAACAACCTTGCAACTGTAGCAAATTCACTGTTGTGAACTGATTAGCAATTCAAAATGTTAGTACTGGAAGATATATTTAAATGTGTTTATCTAAAATGTATATACATATTAATGATCCCTTCTACACAATCCCCATTGTTCCTGCCTACATTATGGGAGCCAAGAAAGGCATACCTACGCCATAACATTCATTCCTCATGCTGACTATTCCCACTCCCTGGCATCAGCCTGATCTGAAATGTCAAAATTCCACATAAAACACTGAAAGGCCATGTACAAGACTGCACAAATTACATTGATAGTATACTAGATTACTTGTGAGTTGAGTTATTATAACACAATGCTAGACCCAGAATATACTTATAATACTTAGCTATTAAATAATTTACAAAACTGTCCCAGAATTGTACATCTAAGAAGTGACTCCTTTAAGTGAAATTAGACTTTGGAGGGTTTGATACATATGTTCTTTTGTAAAGGAATCTGGGACCCATTCAAACTGACATACCATTAGTCATATCTACACCCAGACTTAATTTTCAGGACTAGTGGTATGACTAGAAAACAAAGAGCATATAACCAATTAATGGAAACTTAATAGACACTGTAATTCAACTTTCCCTCTAAATTCCCCGTTTAATTGTTAATGCCATTAAGAAATTTATTGCTACTGGTGGATATAACCTCCATAAATTACTTGAGGCTTGACTAATTGAAATATGTGACTGGGGTATCATATCTATAATGTATTTGACTCATGAAGAGTGGCTGTGTTTTGTATCAAACTGGATTTGGCAGTGCACATTGGACTTACAAATCTCTGGTGTCAGACCTGCACTAAAGCACCATTTGTTTAGGGAAGATTGGAAGAACATGAGTGAGTAAGAAAGAGTGGGTCCAGATGTTCTGCTTAAGCCCAGGTGTGGCTCAGTTGGCCTGTTTTGTGATGAGGGATTTTCCAGAGCACAGGAAGCAGCACCTGTATGAGATTACACACAGACTTAAACTCTCTACCAAGTTGACTGCCTTCTGTCTGATCTCTTCTTAATTGCAGTGGCTTGAACAGATCTCAGGTGGAATAGGCCAGACTTTGCTACTATTTAAGTTGATTGAAAAAATACAAAAAGAGCTCAGTTATAGCTTGATCTTCTTAAAAAAGGAAGACCAGTTGCCAATACATTATGGGACAGAATCAAAGTTGAGAGCACTCAGAAGATTGAATAATTAGCCCAGCAATTAGTAAACAATGCAATTATATCCTTTACCTCAAGACAAACATGTTTCCTATACAAATTCAATACTGAAATCATGGTAATATTGGGAGAAAACCCGATTGCTAAGCAGCCATGATGCTTTATTGGTATTCAACAGGTTTTGGCTGTAAATCGATTTGTGTGTGTAGATGACTTTTGGCTGCCTTATTAAAGGAAAATTCTTCTAGTAAAAATACACAGCACCCTTTTTTATATAGTAAACAGATGTCAGCCTTTCATTGTAAAGTATTTTTGATTCAGTAGATGTCAAATATTACTTTAACAGACAGTTCCTGTCTACAAAGAATACTTAACATTTGTAAGATGAAATAGTGACTCAAAAGTTTTGGAGATTTTTTTTTAACAGCTAATGAGGCACTATTAAAATAAATGGCTTTGAAACTCCAGTCTTAACACTCTAATTTTAAGATGATCTCTATGCATTAAAATTTCTCTGGTGTATGATTTTGCAGTGATAAAACCCTTGCAGTTGAACGTGTTTATTCAACAAAGCCACCCTTTCATAAGTCTGTTGGGCTTTCATAAACTGCTGATTCTTCTTTTGTTACTATAGGCCATAAGTGCTGAATGACAGAAAGCACAGTACAGATGACCATATCAAGATGGGTTACGCTATGCAGAGCTATTTTCTGAGGCCTAAAGCATGTGCGAAGGATTGCAAAGAAATCGACTTTTTGTTAGTCTAACATCATTAGATGTGTTTTGACAGAATATATGTCTACGGGTTATTTAGCAAGAAGTCCTGCTAACTCAAAGTTAGTTGCTTTATCCTAAAAGTGCTTAATTTAAATGGTATGACGCAAACCTGGATGATTTCATGGACTCAAAAGCATCTTTGTAGCAAACTCTTCAAGAGTTTGAAAAGTTATGTCTTTCTAACAGCATCAAACCCCTCTGCTTACACTTATGTACCTCAGTTTACACACATGCCATCTGATCCTCCCAGTGATTAGCTCCTATGTCAGATGAAGGACCTGGGGATCAGGCAAAGGAGAGAGACCTACATGCAACAGGCAAATAGTGGACCCAGGACTCAAACCCAGGGCTTTAGAATGTGGAATAGTGGAAATATCTTCCCTAGTCACTGACCAGGAATGTTCTTGATCCATTCTCCATCCTATAAGCAGGATATTTTTAAGCATTTCATACATCTTACAGTTGTTGAGTGGAATCTTTCCAAAGACAGCCTATTTAGGGAATATGATTGTAATGGATTGAACTGTGGTCCCCAAAAAGATATATCCACCTCCTAACCCCTGGGACCTGTGAATGTGATCTCATTTGAAGAAAGAGTCTTTGCATTAAGTTATGGATTTTGAGATGAGCTCATCCTGGATTAGCTGGGCGAGTCCTTATTTAATGACTAGTGTCCTTACAAAAGACAGAGAAAAGGAAACAGAGAAAAGAAGTCAGAGAGGAGACAGCCTTATGATGGCAAAGGCAAAAATTTGAGTTACGCAGCCAAAGAATCTCTGGAGCCAGCCGAAGCTGGAAAAGGCAAGAGAGGAGTCTGTCCTAGAGCCTTTGGAGGGAGCATGACCCTGCTGACACCTTGATTTCAGACTTCTGGACTCCAGAACTGTGAGAGAACACACTTCTGATGTTGTAAGCCACTGGGTTTGTGGTAATTTGTTAAAGCAGCCCTAGAAAACAAATACAGTGTGTTAGAGTATTAAAATATGAACTAAGCCGGGCTCGGTGGCTCAGCCTGTAATCCCGCACCTTGGGAGGCTGAGGTGAGTGGATTGCCTGAGCCCGCGGGTTCGAGACCCGCCTGGGCAGGCGAAACCTCATCTCTACAATAAATAAATCAAAAAATCAGCCAGGCGTGG
>CAUYQG010009432.1:0-15445 GCA_963574415.1 Tarsius wallacei
TGCAACTCCTACCTTATTTTGTGATCCATTGCCTGGAAACTCATTTTCTTTTTTTTTTTTTGAGTTGGCGTCTCACCCTGTCACCCAGACTGGAGTGCAGTGGCCGCTTCCAGCCACCGCAGCCTCGACTTGCTGGGCTCCGGCGATCCTTCCGCCTCAGCCTTCCGAGTAGACGGAACTACAGGCGCGCGCTACCACGCCCGGCTAATTTTTGATTTATTGTAGAGACGAGGTCTTGTCAAGTTGCCCAGGCGGGTCTCGAACCCGCGGGCTCAGGCAATCCACTCGCCTCGGCCTCCCAAAGTGCTGGGATTATAGGCTGAGCCACCGAGCCTGGCCAAAGTTACACACTTTATACCTCACGTTCACAACGGCAGCAGGCATTTTTTAACTTTAAGAAAAGACACCAAAGTCAGGGAGTCTCTTGGGGGCTCAGGACCCAAGTCGGCAGCTGAAGGCCTGGAGCCACGTCCAGGCTGCTGTTTCTGCAAGTCAAGTCCTACAGGTACAGTCATGGCTATTGAAGCTATGCAGCTGGGCGGCCACCTGGGACCGAAGTCCCAGAAAACCTGTCAGCGGGCTCCTGAGCACAGCTGCTCTGGGTTCAAATCCCAGGCCTGCTATTCAGTAGCTGCCTGACCTGTAAAATGGGAATGATACCAACCTAACAAGCAGTGCTACGCAGTGTGTTACCAACACAGACAGAAGTTGGGTGAGGGCAATCTTGCACCAACAATCCTGGAGCAGGTGCAACTGAGGCTCAGAGAGACTAAGGAGCCTGCCCACCATGAGCAGGGGACCACTCCCACGACATCGGGCTCCAGAGACCCTGCATTTCAGGGCTCAGCTCTGTGACCAATCAGATGCTTCCAAAAACAGCAAATGAAAACAGAAGACATCACAGTTAGAACTTACTTAGCCTAAAACCCGAGGAACTAAAAAGACTGTGCTCTTCAGATTGGTTTGCTTGTCTGAAATTTCATTTCCATCTCTAAGTTCATGACAAAGCCCAGAGCAGACCCCGGTGATGATCACAGTCCCAACTGCCAGGTGCTCAGGGGGCAGAAATTACACACATCTTTTTTTTTTTTTTTTTTTTGAGTTGGAGTCTCACTCTGTCGCCCAGGCTGGAGTGCAGTAGCATACTCACGGCCACCACAGCCTCGGCCTGCTGGGCTCAAGCGATCCTTCCACCTCAGCCTTCCAAGTAGCTGGAACCACAGGTGCGGGTTACCACACCTGGCTAATTTTTTGACTTATTGTAGAGATGAAGTCTCATCAAATTGCCCAGACTAGTTTTGAACCCCTGGGCTTGGGCAATCCTCTCGCCTCCACCTCCCAAAGTGCTGGGATAAATAGGCATGAGCCACTGTGCCCAGCTACATTTTTTTCTCATAATAGGGCTAACTGACTAAATTCAACATCTGGTAACTTAAGTTTGTGTGGGGTCCTCACTACGGCAGAGAAGGGGACGGACAGACAGAACTGGACACAAGACAGTGGGCTGGGTTGAACCCGGGTCTCCTCCTCTGACCTCAGTCTTCTCACCTGTGAACTTGGATGTGACACAGCCTTGCCGGGCGCCAGGCCGGGAGGGTCCCCAAGAGAACACAGGTGAGCATGCTTTGTAAACTCCAAGGCTATAAGCACTGGCGGCCTGGTCTTTTTCTACTCCTGATCACCCTAACTGCTGTGTCTGAGGTGTTAAAACAGGCACAACAGCCACCTACAGATGACCGGGGGTGGGGGGTGGTAGGAGTGGGGGGTGGGAGGGCTGGGTGGTCTACCTGCATCCTCCTTCTGAGTGTGTCATAAAGGGAGCCTAGCTCTGTTCTTTCCAACCCTCTAAAATCTCTCCATTAACTCAAAGTAAGTTAAATCCCTATACTGAGAAGGCCCAGAAGCCAGAACTTTTTCAAAAAACATCCATTTTCATGAAGATAGTTTTAACGATAACCTATTTTTTTTTCCCCAAGTTGGAGTCTTACTCTGTCACCCAGGCTGGAGTGCAGTGGCACACTCACGGCCACCCCAACGTCGACCTACTGGGCTCTGGTGATCCTTCTGCCTCAGCCTTCCAAGTATCTAGAACTACAGGCATGCACTATCACACCTGGCTAATTTTTAATTTATTGTAAAGACAAGGTCTCACCAAGATGCCTGGGCTGGTCTTGAACCCGCAGGCTCAGGCAATTCACTCGCCTCGGCCTCCCAAATTGCTGGGATTACAGGTTGAGCCACCAAGCCCGGCCAACATAATATCTTTCTAGCAATTAAAATTAAATTATATATTTTCAAGAAAACACTACTTGGGATCAAATGTAAGTATTTGCAGAATGCACAACACCAAGAGAGAACCTGATGTGCCCACAGACTGGGTGACAGTGACACAGGAAATACAGGTAGGTGCACTGACCACAACAAACACACCCCTTACAGAATGGTGAAATGAGGAGGCTATGTTGGGGGGATGGGAACTCTGTATTTTCTGCTCAGTTTTGCTGTGAACCTAAACCTGCTCCAAAAAATAAAGTTTATTAGTTTAAAAAAGACTGCAAAATGTAACAAAAAATGCCCCACAACATTAAGGGAGCTCTAGATGTGCTTACCGCAGCATTCAAGGATGGTGTGATGGCATGGTCTAAGGGCAAGGCAGAAAAGCAGCTCTGTGTCCACCCCCATGAGAGTGCTGACTGCACATGATGCATTCTAATCCGGGACCCACAACAGCACTGCATGAGACGCAGCAAATCTGAATCTATGAGTGCCGGGAAAACAGCACAACATACAACATTCACCAAAAAAGCCAACGGCAGGCAGTACACTAAGGAGATCTCATTAATTACCTAAGCAACTTTTAACAGAGTGACCTCTGAGAAACAGGGAGGGGTGCAGAAAAGAAAGGATACTTGGCTCGGCTCACTTCATCCCTCATCTCTACTATCTGCCTTTTTTTTGAGTTGGGATCTCACTCTGTCACTCCGGCTGGAGTACAGTGGCCCAATCACAGCTCACCACAGCCTCAACCTCCTGGACTCAGGTGATCCTCCTGCCTCAGTCTCCCATGCTGCCACCATGCCAGGCCAATTGTTTTATTTATTTTTTTTTGTAGAGACGAGGTCTTGCTGTGTTGCCCAGGTTGCTACTGTTTACATTTTTTACCATGAACAGAAATTGCTTTTACAAAAATAGATTAATAAAAATGAAATGTCTAGCTGATCTTTTAAAAGAAACATGTTACAAAGAAACAGGTCTGCCACGGACGTGTTCTCTGAGTGAAGAAAGCAATGTCCATTTCACTTTGGACAAGGGGGAAAAGGGTACTTTCTGAAATTGTGTCGAGGTTTAAAATTTACCTTCTGGGAGTTGGCTAAATAGTTAGTAAAAATACTAGTTCAACTGGCATTTCCTAATTATTTCCACCTGCGATGGCCAGGATCTGGCTGGCTTCTGGTGTGGCCCACATGCCCGTCACAGTGTACAAGGAGACCGGCGAGCCCGTCATGGCTCACATGGAGGTCGGTGAACCCCCAACATGGCGCAGGTGGAGGTTGGCAAGGCAGCCCTCACAGTGCCTGTGGAGGCCGGCGAAACCCTCATCATCACGCAAGCAGAGGCCGGCGAATGCCCATCATGGCTCACATGGAGGCTGGTGAGTCCCGCTCACAGTGCACATGGAGGCCAGCAAGGCCCACCTACAGCCAGGGCGGGCAGAGCGTGCAAAGTCCCAGTAGCCTCAGCCCACAGAGACACTCTCTGTGTTGGGTCGCACTGGCTAGGGAACAACCCTGAACTACGGCTTGTTTTTGAGACCCTTTTTGTCCATTAAAATACAAGCACATACTTACTTCCATTCATCATCTTGTCTTTAGCAAGCGGGTGTGTTGTAACTTTGCTTCCAAAACCTATTTCATGAGCCAACAGAGCAGTAGGACCTGAAAATACAATGAATAAAAAGATCTAAGTGCATACGCAGAAAACTCATGTTTTAAAAACTGTAACAGCAAGCGGATTCTTCAAAATCAAGGCTCTTACCTAAAATATTACTAAGATTCTGAAATTAAACACTGCTTAGCATAAGAGGCAAAGTCCACTTACAACAGACCATTTGTTGAGCACATCTGGCAAAAGCATACAAACTCAAAACACACCAACAACCTCTTAGTCAAAAGGATGTACCTTGATACCAGCAGAGCACACACAGATAAACAAAATGCTCACCCCGCCCACCCCCAGAATAGGGACAAGACGTACCAGGGGATGGGAGCCTCAGGGTGGGGCATACTTCTGACCTTACTCTCAGCAAAAGCAAAGGTTAGTGACATGCCAAAGGCAAGCAGGACTCTGTGAACTTTATTTTATTGCTATTTTATAATTTTATTTTCTACTTGAAAACAAAAAATGGAAAATTAACACTCATTCATCCATCCATCCACACATCCAAATATACGGGGTGGTGGGATTGTTAAATGGATAGCAGATTCTGTGAAATGCCCAGAATCTGAGATAGAAGGCACCAGCATCACTCGATTATGACAACTTGAGCAAAGAACCACGCCCAAATGTCACTGCAGGACATTCCAAGCCTTGCCTCTCAAAATGAAGCCTTTGAAAATGGGCAGGTACTAATTTGAGATTTTTATCCAAATGTCTTCACTGAAATTGGTCAGTTTCAGTGATAATCACAGCACATTTTATATGTAATGGCCTTCAAATAAGAATTAAAACAAAAAAGGTTTTATATCTTTGTTATTTTATCTTAAAACTTTTTACAAGCCAGGCTCGGTGGCTCAGCCTGTAATCCCACGCTTTGGGAGGCTGAGGTGAGTGGACTGCCTGAGCCCGAGGGTTCGAGACGTGCCTGGGCAACTTGGCGAGACCTCATCTTTACAATAAATCAAAAAATTAGCCAGGTGTGGTAGCACGCGCCTGTAGTTCCAGCTACTTGGAAGGCTGAGGTGGAAGGATTGCCGGTGCCCAGCAGGTCAAGGCTGTGGTGGCCGGGAGCGTGCCACTGCACTCTAGTCTGGGCTACAGAGTGAGACTCCAACTCAAAAAAACAAAACAAAACAAAACTTTTTTACAAAGTACTTATTTTACCTTTTTTTCCTCTAAGTCACAAATACAAAATTTTCTAAGGTTTCATGTCACACTTAGGATAGCACCCTGACCTAAACGCTTATGGCAGTAGGCGTGGCTATGAGCCTGTGATCCAGTCTGGACGCTTTTAGCTTCAGCATACCTGAAGACTTGGTCCTAACTAACCTTTCATTTTTCAACACAACTCCAAGGAAGACGTAGTTACATAATACACACATACACTACTCAGACCAGAGCTGTTACAAGCAGGAAGATCACACAAACAACACCTAATTACATAAGCTTTCTGCCTAGTATCAGGAGTCAGTTTCAGACCAGGTCCTGACTACCAGCTCTTAAACCAAAATCTCAAATAAGTCCTTCTCCACATTACTTCTATCCTACATACAAGGCAGCTATTATGGCAGCAAATTTTAGGTCGGCAAAAATGGAATAACTACCACTGGTTTTACTCGGTAAGATTTTCAAGCAATAAGAAATTCCTATACAATCTTATATTTCAAAGTAAACAGTAACAGACAACCTTCTAGTGAGGAGGGCAGTCAGCAGCCAGTGAGGATGCTGAGACTGCTCCCTTCAAGGTGACAAAATTGCTGCCTACAATGACGTTTCACCCACATGACAGCTTGATGCAGGAATTTGTTGATGTCTTACTCATCACGGTATCTCATCATTCCCGCTTCTATGGCTTAAGAGCCCTACTAGGAAATTAGACAAGCAGCACTTTATGCTATTAGTGAGATGTCAGTGCCGCTGCATCTGCACTGCAGAGGGAGAAGCCAACCAAATCCCCTTCCGCCACAAGAGGCCAAGGCCAACAGCTCCACCCTGTGGAGCTTGCAGAGACAGCACCTGGGCCAGCCCCTCAGAGGCCACTGGTGCCCCAGACCTAGATCCGCATCTCACCTGGCAGCTGTCCACTCCTTCACCTCCATGCTTCTCCTCTCCCCACTCAAAGTTAACCTCATTTAACTTTCCTTTCAAGATCGTCTCTCAATTTCTTTCTAATTCACGCAACATCACGAGCTAAGCTAATATTTCCTCTGTTCAAAAAAGTTTCCAGTTCCAAACCGCAACACTTCAGAACAATCACCATACTTTCCTGTTTGCTAACTTTAAAAATCTGAACATCTTCCATCATTCCTGTCCTGGTCCCATCACCTGGCATCTCAACTCAGCTCATGATCACATCTTCTCCTGTTTTTTGCACAATGCCAGAACAGAGTGCAGGACACTTCAGCAGTATAAACACGCTGCTAGGCTGCTGTTTATTTTTTAATGTCAATTCAAACTACTGCAAGGTCCAAGCTTTTGGGCATAGCATGCATGCCAGCCTGAGTGCTGAGCAGTGAAACAGATGTGGCTGACTGGTGCTGCCTTCAGGGCACAGCTGTGACATGTGGTCCTTACTTTAAGCAAAGCCACAAGGGAGCAAACCCAGCCCTAACCCTTCCTTCCTTCCTTTGGTCAAAGACCTAAGAACAAGGCTAGGTTCACGGCAGCAAACTTGTCAGAGAGAGCTGAACGAACAGGACCACCTTCTCCCCAAAGAGGGGTGCAACTGCTTGGGCTGCAGTGCTGACTGCAGCACCCTTCAGCAGAGACAAACTCCCTGAGCCTCAGGGCAGGTCGAGAGGCTGGTGGTGACTCCTGTGGTGAGCCCAAGTTCAGGGCCTGCCAGGGTGGTCACCACATGGTCCTTCCCAGTTCCTCACACTACAGTTCTCAAATATGTGTGTCTCAGGATCCCCTTCGCTGTTATGTGCATTACATCCAGCAATACCTACCATATTACAAACTAAGACTGAGAACTTTCTGAAACACAAGAACACATGAGCACATGCCATGCCCGAATGACAGCAGCACTGCACTCTGATGCCACTCCTTCATGGAGAACAAGGAAAAAAGCAAATAACACTTTAACAGTGTCTGCGCTGACTGTACAAACTCCTGAAAAAACTTAAAATCCCTAGGATCCCTGACCCATAATTTTTTTTTAAGAGATGGGGGATCAGGCATGGTGGCTTACTCCTGTAGCCCCAACACTTTGGAAGGCTGAAGCAGGAGGATCACTTGAGGCCAGGAGTTGGAGACCAGCCTGGGCAACATAGTGAGATCCCCATCTCTAAAGAAAAATACACTTAAAAGAATAAAAATTTGAAAAGAGATGGGGTCTGGCCATGTTGCCAAGACTGGATTCAAGCTCCTGGGCTTCAGTGATCCATCTGCCTTGGCCTTCCAAGTAGCTGGGACTACAGGCATGCACCACAGCACCCCGTAACTTCTTTTAAAAGTCTATTGTATAGAACAATATATCAACATGTCATTTTATCAAACCATCCATTCATTCATTAGTTTATTCATTCTCTTGCCTGACAAACATTTAATGAAGACTTCCAACAAGGAAGGCACTGGCAAAAAACAACACTATGGAAAAAATGCAATATGGCAGAACACCATCTGCTATTAAAGCAACAAGAACAGATTTTAACATGGTGCAGAAAACAGATTATGACTAAGCTACAACGACGTGGTGACATTTATGAAGCACCAAGTAACCTGATTCCAAATTGTGGCAGATAGTATGCCGTCCAAGACCACGCAACACTGAGAATCAGAAAATGCCCAGGGAGGCAGGCGGAAAGCACCCCAGGGCTTCTCAGTCTGCAGGGCAAGCGCAGGGCAGAGCTGTTATGTTTATGTCTGACAAGTTCTTGCTGACTGGGTGCTGGCAGGAAGACTTTCTGGCACAGAGATTTGCTGTAACAAGCTGTTTACTGAATTCCAGAGGGCCTGATTTTCCCCCGAGGTCAGCCAAACACGGAAAACGCTGAGTTTCGCAGAGTGTAGACCAAAGGCGTGGAGAGCAGAAATGGAACAATTGTCCTCATTTCTGCAATGACACCAACTCATGCCACCCAAGCTAAACACACCAATGCAGATGCCCTTGATGCTGCAGGAAGGGGAGGAACTACCCAGAAGAAAAGCCTCCTGCGAAGGTCCCGCCCCCAGGACAGCCCTGGGCCCGCAGCCTTACCTGCGCAGATGGCCGCTATGAGCCCCTTCCTGCCCTCTTGCTCCTTGAGGACCTCCTTCACGGCTGCAGACTGGGTGAGGAATCCAGAAACGCGCCGAGTTATCATTAAGCCACAAACCAACCTCTTGCCAGGAAACTGGCAGAATCTGACTTTAGCTCAAACCGTAAGATCTTTGGTCTATTTTCTAATGACATCTCAAAATCATTCATATAAAAATGATCAAATTCAGATTGAAAATGTGTCTATATTCTTGAACCCAGGCAAGGCATTTATCATACGAGAAAGGCATTCCTCCATGTTTAAAGATGTGAGGAAAGAGGTAACTTCCCTGGACACACTGGACCCTTGCCACCCTGTGCTCCCAGGAGGACACAAAAGCGAGGGGGTAGCGTTTCAGGTGTTTTCAGACGGCAGAGAGGGCAGACTCGAACAGGTCTGTCTCACCCACTTTGTGAGTATTTCCACCTGTGTGACCCATGCCTGCTGGCCCCTCATGCTCCCACCTAAAATGAATGCCAGTGGCCTCTACTGATAGCATCTGTCATGCTTGGCAGCTCCAGCCTCTCCCCACCCCACTGCTGAGTGGACAGCTAGCCTCTTATTTTCTATCTTAATCCCTCCCAACATATACAAACAAATCATTCTCCTGCTGCCGGGAGAAAGAAGCAAGTCGTTTTGTCTTGGACTATCTTCACTTGCTTCCTTTGTAAATGTTATTAAAAAGGATTTTTTTCATTTAAGGCTACAACACCATTTTGTTAATTTTTTTGTTTGTTTTAGTCACAGCTTTTCCCTGAAATACCCAAACAACAAAGTCAACAGAACACAAGCAGATGCTGAAATCCTTTCTTGAGAGTTCCAGCCCCCTCCCCCAGCTTTATGGAAGGATAATCGAGTAATAGAGTTTTTACCTCAGACAAATTCTGTGCACCCAGGTTACCTCCTGGAAGAACCACCACATCATATGGTCCCTGTAAGTTTAAAAAGTCAAAGGAAGTGAAAAAGTGAAAACATTCACTTCCATTGTTCTCTTAAGTGACAGTCCAATAACACTTTCCTATTTTAAACGTGGGACACAAGTGGTCTAAGCATCTGCCAACAGGAGAGCAGTTAAATAAACGAGGGTGTAGCTATGTGATGGAATGTTGCTGGACGTAGCAAAGAACATAGAAAGTCTGCACAGAGAAGCAGGAACGGATGGCCATTCTGCAGAGAGCGGGAGTGGCAGCATCTCATTCTTGTAAAAAGACAAAAAAAAGCACATGGGTGTGTGGATGTGTGTATGCATGTGGATAAACGCTGCACAAACACTGCCCCACAGTTGTGTGTGTGGCAGTCGCAGGCACAGGAGACTGCAGCTGCTGACCGAGTCGTGTGCATGGTGACGGCGACAGGGACAAGGAATGAGAAGGGACACTCCACGTTTCGACTTTAGATCTGCCTACATTATGTGAATTATTCTTCAATAACAATGCACTTGGTGGTTTTATCTTATTTATTTTTTTGAGTTGTAGTCTCATTCTGTCGCTCAGGCTGGAGTGCAGCGGCACGCTCACGACCACCACAGCCTCAACCTGCTGGGCTCTGGCAATCCTTCCGTCTCAGCTTTCTAAGTAGCCTGAACTATAGGCATGTGCTACCACACCCGGCAAATTTTTTTTTTTTTTAATTGTAGAGACGAGGTCTCACCAAGTTGCCTGGGCTGGTCTGGAACACGCAGGCTCAGGCAATCCACTCACCTCGGCCACCCAAAGTGCTGGGATTACAGGCTAAGCCACCAAAAGTGGCCCAGGAGTTATAAAAATCAAAAGAAAAACTAATATTAAGTAAAAGACACAGAAAAAAAATTAACTTAGAACTGGTAGAATATTTGAGTATCCCAAATCTAATTCATTTCAAACTTGCTAAAATTACAAAACGGAAATTGTCTTAATACTTTAAAATGTTGAAAAGAGGTTAAAAATGTAGTCATTAAACAGAATACAAAATGAACATTTAGTACATATTTAGTGCAACATATACTTTTTAGAATTACTTTTTAAGACCATAAACATCCCACTGCTGTTTTAAAACCAACCAACACTCAAACTAAAAAGCATAGAATTTATTTCACTCCTTTTAGAATCTGAACTGAATGATAAATACATACAAAAAGCAACCACTTCCTCAACTACAAAGAGATCTAGCATATGATCTAGCAATCCCACCACTGGGTATTTAACAAAAGGAAAAGAAACGAGTATATCATCTGCAAACCCATGTTTACTGCAGCATTATTCACAACCACCAAAGCAAGAAATCAACTCGAGAGTTTAACAACACACAAATGAATAAAGAAAATGAATATACACACAATGGAATACTATTCAGCCATAAAAAAGGATGAAATTCTGTCATTAGTGGCAACATGGATGAACTGGAGGACATTACGTTAAGTGAAATAAACCAGGAACAGAAAGTTAAACACCACATGCTCTCACGCATATGTGGAAGCTAAACAAAGCTGATCCCATGGAAACAAAAAGTAGAACAGAGGATACGAGAGGCTGGGAAGGCAGGGAGAAGGAAAGTACAGCTAGAGATTTACTAAGGGATACAGAAGTCCAGCCAGACAGGAGGAGCGTGGCTGGTGCTGCATTCCATGCAGAGTGACCACAGTTCACAATAATATATCATATCAGTTCAAATGGCTAGAAAGAGGATATTAATATGAACCATTATTATGTACAACTAGTATGTTCAGGTACTGTCAAACTTTAAACATAAAAGTTTTTTTTAAAGGCAGTGGCTGCTCTAAAATACCCAGATACCACAAGACACGAAAGAACAGAAAGGAATATTTACTTCAACTTCTCACTCCAGCATACTCTTTACAAAGCTTCAACAACTTGTATGCAAAACACCAATATTCGAACTCTTCACAATCCAGTAACAGCATATTTGAATTTACTAGAAAGGAATAAATTTTCTTTGAAGCATTTGACGACAGCTCGGCATGGGCAACCACACTGGGTTCCAGGCAGGGCACACCCAGGCATTTGTGGGCCAGCTCTGCCTCCTCTTGCCATGACTCCGCTTCCAGAGGGTACAGCGCACATTCCTGTCACCCTGACCCTGTGATAGGGGTGCCAAAGGGTCTGTGGGAAAGCATGTTTCCAAGGAAAGGGATTGTAGCTCGTGAGAGATTCCCAAAAGTGCCCACTGCCCTTGAAGGCAAGAAAGAACCCTAATCTAAAGATACTGACGAAGTGCCAAGATTAAGTAGAATGCTTGCTCCTCTCTTAACCCAGCCACTAACCAAGTATGAGTCGAGCCACGTCAAGCAAACCACACAACAACATCCATGTCAACGAAGAGGGAAAGGGAAAAGCAGCTTTAAGGAAGAAGAACACAAGACAGGTGGGACATGTGGCCACTGGTACTCCTACATCAGGTGGGAATGTGGAAGAGGAGGTCTGTGTACCCAGAACACTGACGGGAGAAGAATGTGCCCCCACCCCCGCCCCCAGCATAGGTGGTGTCAAGCAGCTGCCAAGTTCTATGGATACTGGGTAGAACGGCAAAGTCCTCATCCTCCCAATTTAGTTTAGGGGAAAGACATCCAAGCAAAATAATTTCTTGAAACAAGTCCAGGCTTAGATACAGCCAAAGACATTTCAGGAAATAACAGAGAAGCATACGAAGGAATAACTCCATGCCTGGAGGACAAACCTCTTTTTTTGCATCTTCAAGACTGGCATCAGGACAGATGACAACATCACGGCTGCACTGCACCGGGTCTTTTCCAGCCAGGCCCGCAACAGTGACCTTAATCTACGAGAAAGACATCATCATGACATTTAAGATCACTGAAATGTCAAGTTAGAGTATCATTTTCACAGCTTCCCTGTGTTAAACTTAGCAGGAAATACTGCAACAAAAGCATGCTGAGTTTAAGTTAATACACTGTCTAAATATATTTAATAACTAGGTCTGTCCTGGTTTGCCTGGGACAGATATGATTTATAACTATTGTTCTGGCATCCTGTGCAGTTAGAATGCCCTTTCTCCCCTAACTGTTGGAGTTTGGGTGGTAAATTATACAATCACCCAGGTGCAGTATCTCACGCTTGTAATCCTAGCACTTTAGGAGGCTAAGGCAAGAGGACTGCCTGAGTCCAGGGGTTTGAGACCAACCTGGGCAACTTGACGAAACCTTGTCTCTACATTAAAAAAAAAAAATTTAGCTGGGTGCAGTGGCATGCGCCTATAGTCCCAGCTACTTGGAAGGGTGAGGCAGAAGGACTGCCTAAGCCCAGCAGGTCGAGGATGCAGTAGCCATGAGTGTGCAACTGAACTCCAGTCTTGGTGACAAGAGAGACTCCGATTCAAGAATTAAAATTAAAATAAAAAATAAACAATCTTGCAAGGTTACTGATGCCACTTGAACATCATGATATGTTCTAAGGTAGAAATCAAGTGAAAACACCGAAATACACTTTATCTTGAAAAATTGTTCAAGTTAACAACTCTAAGAGCTGGTACTGGAACATGGGGATTTTCCTACACTGCTGGTGGGACTACAAATTGGTACACTGGAAAGCAACTTGGCAAAGCCTGCTCTCTGGCCTAGCAATTCCACTTTTAGGTATATAACCTGGAAAAAAACTTCTGTACATTTGCACAAGGAAACTTATAAGAGAATATTACATAATTTGATTTCTTCTGGGTATATTCCCAGAAGAGAGACTGCTAGAGACACATTGTTTTTTTTTTTTTTTTTGAGTCAGAGTCTCACTCTGTCACCCAGGCTGGAGTACAGTGGCATGCTCAATTTCCGCAGATTCGACCTGCTGGGCTCAGGCGATCCTTCTGCCTCAGCCTCCCTAGTAGCTGGAACTACAGGCACATGCCACCATGCAGAGCTAATTTATTTACTGCAGAGACGAGGTCTCGCCATGTTGCTCAGGTTGTTCTCAAACCCCTGGGCTCAGGCACTCCTCTTGCCTCAGCCTCCCAAAGTGCTGGGATTAGAGGCCTGAGCCACCGTGCCTGGTCTGACTCATTTCAGAAAAAGCAAATGCTTTAAAGAAATATACTTGCAGCACTCTTTGTAGATTTTTCCAATCCTATACCCATCCTCCTTTATTACAGTATTGTGATGCTGTATTTAGAAGAATAGACAGACTGTGGCATATTCACATAGTGTAACACCACGCAGCAATTTTAAGTGAATCAACCAAATCAACGTGAATCTTTATTTCTGAGAACCAGGGGAGTACAATGTTAACAGACTTGGAGGCCAGACTGCCTGGGCCTGAGTTCTGGCTCTTGCATTTACTCACTCTACAATATGGATTCATTATTTAGTGTCTCTGTGCCTCAGTTTCCTCAAATGCAAAATGAAGGCAGCAACATCTAACTCACAGGGTTTTTGTAAGGTTTATATAAATAAGTGCTCAGAATGATGCTTGGCACAGAGTAACTGCTATTTAGGTGTTCACTGTTTATACATACATCTACATACATAAATAGGTAAAACGGGAACCACAGTCTAATGCTACTTTACATGTACAGGAGACATGCATGCGATGGATATGCACCCATGTGAGGACAGTAGTTATCTTCAGGGAAGGAGGATGGGTACAGGGTTGGCAAAATCTACAAAGGGTGCTGCAAGTATGTTTTTAAAGCATGTGCTCTTTAAGAAATGGGTCAACAGCAATCCCTCTTCTGGGAATACACCCAGAAGTGAAATCACATGCATGTTTATTTCAGCATTATTCACAATAGCAAAAACATCAAAAGTGGATTGGATAAGCCGGGCTCGGTGGCTCAGCCTGTAATCCTGTGCCTTGGGAGGCTGAGGTGAGTGGATTGCCTGAGCCGGCGGGTTTGAGACTCGCCTGGGCAAGCGAGACCTCATCTCTACAATAAATCAAAAAAATCAGCTGGGCGTGGTAGCGCGTGCCTGTAGTTCCAGCTACTCGGAAGGCTGAGGTGGAAGGATCGCCGGAGTCCAGCAGGTCGAGGCTGCGGTGGCCGGAAGCGGCCACTGCACTCCAGTCTGGGCGACGGAGTGAGATGCCAACACAAAAAAAAAAAAAAAAAAGAGAGTGAGGAGATAGCCTGCAGAATGGAAAAAAATATTTGCCAACTGTGTATCTAACAAAGATCTAACATCCAGGATTTACAAGGAACTCAAATGTGCCGAAAGGAAAAACAAACAAACAAACAGCCCCATTAAAAAGTGGGCAAAAAACATGAATAGATACTTCTCAATAGAAGACCTATGAACAGCCAACAGACACATGAAAAAATGCTCAGCCTCACTCATCATCAGAGAAATGTAAACCAAAACCACACTGGAATATCACCTAACTCCAGAAAGAATGGTCATCATTAATAAAGAAAAAAAAAATCAGATGCTGGTGAGGATGCAGAGAAAAGGGAATGCTTCTACACTGTTGGTGGGAATGCAAACTGGTTCAACCTCTATGGAAAACAGCATGGTGATTCCTAAAAGAACTAGATATTGACCTTCCATATGACCTGGCAATTCCCCTTCTGGGAATATACCCAGAGTAACTCAAATCATTCTACAAAAAAGACACTGCACATGCATGTTTATTGCAGTACTATGCACAATAGCAAAAACATGGAACCAATCGTGCTGCCCATTGAAACTGAACTGGATTTAAAAAATGTGTTATGTACACATGATGGAATATTATGCAACCATAAAGTAGAACAAAATTATGGACTTTGCAGCAATCTAGGTGGAATTAGAGTCTATCATACTCAGTGATCTATCACAGAAATGAAGAACTGAGTATGTTTTCACTCGTAAGTGGACCCTGAACACTTAACTTAAGACAATGGGAAAGGGATTGGCAGTAGTGGGACACTGCCAGGGGAGGAAGGAGGAGTATATAACATAAATAAGGGTAGCTGATCTCAAATCAGGTGAAGTGGGGACCAAAGGGAGGTCCAAACATTATCTGTTAAATGACTACTTGTATACCCAAATCTGAATTGTACCACACATCTTTAAAATAAAAAAAAATTAAAAAGAAATAGATAAGAGAGTACAGATATTTTACTAGGAAAAAGGAAAACTGGCAGGAGTATCCCAATGGGCTATCCAAGTAAGGTGGAAGAACCAACTTTTAAAAAGATTTTATTTTATTTTATTTTAATGAGTTGGAGTCTCACTCTGTTGCCCAGACTGGAGTGCAGTGGCTGCTCCCAGCCACCGCAACCTCGACCTGCTGGGCTCCAGCGATCCTTCCGCCTCAGCCTTCCAAGTAGCTGGAACTACAGGCGCG
>CAUYQG010009435.1:0-15199 GCA_963574415.1 Tarsius wallacei
TGCCTGTAGTTCCAGCTACTCGGAAGGCTGAGGCAGAAGGATCGCCGGAGCCCAGCAAGTCGAGGCTGCGGTGGCCGGGAGCGGCCACTGCACTCCAGTCTGGGCGACAGAGTGAGACTCCATCTCAAAAAAAATAAAATATAAATAAAAACCTGAACTATTCATTCTATGTAATACCATTATTCACTCTAGCATTCATTCTCCACACCTGTATTTACATGTGTAATCCAGACATTCTGTTGCATTCAGAAGCATTGACCTATGATTATATCAGGGACATTGGTAAGCAGAAGCACAGGGAATAAAGGAGAGAGATTCTCTGATGTTGCAGTCTAATGCCAGAGCTGCAAATAATATGCTTGCCCTCAAGTAAGTACACCTGTGCCCTAGATGCGCCATTCCATTAATTAACTGCCTGACCTTGAGCAGATCAATTATCCTCTCAGAACTTATTTTCAGAGAAGATCAAACAAGAATCTACGGTTTTATAATTGTTATTCTTGGAAATAGTGGGGGTGGAATCAGGGGGATGATTGGGAAAAACTACCACTTCTACTCTTGCTTTAAACCAGAGCAATTATAATTTTTATCTATTTATTCATTTATATTTCCTTGTAAGATTTGTTCAAATAAAGAATTCCACTGTCTTTAAAAAACAGTTTGAAAATTCCATGACTAGATAGTCTCTAATGGATTTCCAAATTATAGCCATCTACTTATAAGGAGCTCATGTGGTAGCTGTAAAGGATTCTGAGACCAGATGCCTGAATCTTAGAAATACGAAGTGTCAGTCCTGTAACAAAGGACAAGTACAAGGCAACACCCTTCAGGCAGCTGGAAAACTGGTGTTCCTGGTTCTACTTCCAGTCCTTCCACTTTTCCAGTAAACTGCCACCACTCACTTCTCAAGCACTGTATTTGCTTTATTGTGATTATATAGGCCAGGTCAAATGAGGCAAACATGCACATGTCTTTCCCACTGTCACTTGTAGCATAGTTGGTACCAAGAGTAAGGGAAGAAAGAGCAGAAGAAAGGCAGGAAAGGGTCTGCATTTACTCAGACATGGTGATGAGACTAAAAGCCAGCACTCACTCCTTGTTATCCTTTTTTCCCCACCCTCTGAAAATCTGTACACCTCTCTCCCAGTCAATCCTGGATAGTAAAAATAATGGCTTCCACTTAGCTAGCACCCATGGTCAAGTGCAGCACTAGATGTTCCCCATATATTATCTCGTTTGATTCTTACCATACTCCTGCTAGGTATTCCTGAGCCCCTTTGAAGATGATGAAAGCAAGATTCTAGAAATGCAAATAATTTTCTCAGCATCTCAGAACTAGCCACAGAAAAGAACAGGACTCAAACCTTGATCTTTCTGACTGCAATGCCTGTTTTTACAATGTAGACAGATCATAGAGCTCATTGCATGAGCCCCTAGGTATGCAATGCAAAACTAGGGAATTCACACAGTAGTCAAATAACTAGTAATTTTCTCCCACTAACTAATTATTCTTTGTAACAAATGCATTTTGAGTAATAACAAAGCACATAATTTCTTTCCTCAAAATGTCTTCTGAAGGTTATGACTTTTAGCAGAGGTAACTATTTTCTATTTTGGTCTGGCTTTAATTTGGGTAAAAGTCTGATTGAACATAGATATTTATGACATTTATTAAAAGCTTTTATTACTAATTTTGCCCAGAAAAAAATTCTAATGGAGATGTATTGGAGAATTTCCATAAAATTAATGTCCAGACTTAATGGATGTCTAAGGTATCATTATTAACGGGAATGTTCCATATACTAGGATCCTTTGATTAAAGATTAGATACCGTTAGATCAGAACTTATTTGAAACTGGACACATGCCAAAGTATCCAGAAACTCAATTTAAACACATTCTAGAGACTAATGCTTTATTTAGGTTGCGCCTTTATGATGCCAAATGAAAAGCTGCTATTACAAAAAAAAAAAAAATCAATTGATCTGGTCAGCTGCTAGATGATCCAAAGACTATATCATGCTCAGTTTGATTCCTGCAGATGCCTACTCGAAGTCAGTCAGTTGAATCAAGATGAATTTTCTATCTGTAGAAATTGCCACCCATCCAGAAGGGCATTCTTACTTGAACCAGCAGCCTGAATCTCACACAATCCTCAATTGATCTAGGCTAGACTGATGGACTCAGTGGATTTTCCTGTCATCCTCAAGACCTCAAACCCCAAAACTGTTATTCCAGATAATGCAGGCATGTCTCCTGCCTCCATTCTACAAAGGCATATCAAAACGCCTGCATGCAGGGGCTTCTTCATCCTATACCTTCCCCCAGCCTTGAAATTCTGAGAGGTTAGCCTACTTCCCAGACTGAGATTCCCCTATTTAGAGCTAGCTTTGACGTGTACATGAAAAGTGGCACATGAGTGCGCCAGCTTTAGTTTCCTCTTAGGGGTCCTAAGCCATTCCCAACACCCTTAAGCAACTAAAAATAGTCTTTAAATGTCTGGAAATATCAGAGAAAAGGAAGACCTCAATATTTCTAACCCAGCTAGGAACAGGACCTCTCACTACCTGCAGATAATTTTCTGTGTTGATAAGCATGAGGCCACCCATCCCTAGAAACATTTATAAGCAAAGCAGAGGCTAAGCCACTATATCCCAGGGTCAACGAGTGATTCTGCTCTTGTTAAATCTTTCCCTGAAGACCCATTTTTCAAACTTCTTATGATTTCTTCTTATCTTCCTGGACCCAAAAGGGAAGAGGCAAACCATTGGCCCACAGACATGTTTTGTTTGGCTCACAAAGTAGTGGCCTAAACAATATTTAAAACAAATTGACAGAGAAACTGAAATCGTTGCTAGCTTTCAAAAATTTTAAAAATTCATTGAAAATGTGAATTCCCAGCTTCTCTGAAAAATTCAGAATA
Source organism: Tarsius wallacei (assembly GCA_963574415.1). NCBI lineage: Eukaryota > Metazoa > Chordata > Mammalia > Primates > Tarsiidae > Tarsius > Tarsius wallacei. The sequence continues at coordinate 2,923 of CAUYQG010009435.1, forward strand.
TGTGGAACTGCTGACGCACAGTCTCCTATGGCAATGTTCAGCAGCATTGCTGGGTATACAGGGTCTCCCCTCCTCTTCATCGTCCCTGGATGCTGAGGTCAAGTTTCTCTTACATTTAACTCACTCGGCTTGTTACTACTACCTGCCGGGTTCCAATAGTCATTTGATTTTGCAATCCCAGACCAAACTGAAAAAGCTGGATGAAATCTTGGAGGTCATCTTCTCTGAACACTTTCTTCGATAAATGAGGAATTGGAGATCCAGGGAAAGGAACTAACCTGCCCCAAATCACCCATCTTGCGAGTGTCAGAGCTGCGAGTAGATTCTAGGTCTTTCCTTAATTCAGTGATTTCATCTCCAAGTAAAATAAGCCCCACTGACACTCTAGCCATTAATACTCAAAATAGTTAAAATGTATTGATCCCATAATATAAACCTGACGCTGTGCTTATCTCCTTTCATATGCGACTACATTTCATTCTCATAGCAATGCTATGAATTAGGTGTGTATGTCAATCCCATTTTACAGATAAAGACATTGAGATTTGGAGAGATTAAGGAACCAGCCCAATATCAGATAGTGAGGAGCAGACGCATAATTGAAATTTCAAAACTCAGTCTTTTAACCACAATCCATACTGCTTCACCTCCCTCTATGCTCTGATCTACCCATTCATTCAGCAAATGTTGAGTCCTGTACTGTTCTATGTTCTGGGAACACACCAGTGAGGGTTCAAAGCAGCTATCTTCATAGAGCTTGCAGTCCAGTGGTGTCACTGGCTGTCTGGATCATCATTAAATCTTTTTCGTTTTTTTTGAGTTGGAGTCTCAATCTGTCACCCAGGCTGGAGTGCAGTGGCACACTCATGGCCACCACAGCCTCGGCCTGCTGGGCTCAAGTGATCCTTCCACCTCAGCCTTCCAAGTAGCTGAAACTACAGGCACACACCACCATGCTCCACTAATTTTTTGATTTATTGTAGAGATAAGGTCTCGCCAAGTTGCCCAGGCTGGTCTCGAACCCGTGGACTCAGGCAATCCTCTCACCTCGGCCTCCCAAAATGCTGGGATTATGGGCATCAGCCACCGCACCCAGTCCATCATTAATCTTTTAATTTTATGTCAGCTCATATGGCTATAGAAGTATTATTCATGTAAAAACCTTCTGCCTGTACATCCCACTAAATTCACAATTTTTTCTTCTCTCGTATTTCCCACACTATCACCCAGCACAGGGGTTGCCTCCTTGTCGGTGTTCTGTAAATATTATTGATCTAAAGACAAATGAACATGGAAGAAAAAGGACAACACAGGAAGAGAGTCAGGCTTTCATCCTCCCAGGTATTTGCTGGAAGGCCAGGATGGAAATGTACCATGCCTATTGTTCCTGTCTGCTCCTCTAAAAACAAGAACATGCTTGTCTGACCTACAATACTCATTCGAATATCTACCTACTTACAGGCCTCCCTTTCAACTTCTCCAGCCAGCCCTCCTGGTGCGGCAGAATCTTATAATCTGGACTACGAAATAAAAATGAAAATTGTTTCTATGCCTCATAGAAGACAATTCTGCTCTCTTCAGTGGGAAACACAGGCCTCCATCCCTTGGGCCTCTCCTCTTAAACTGCTGATAGATGCAAATAGACACCGGCTCAAAGTAACTGGAAGGACCCATGTGCAATTTGATTAGAAGAGGGTGCCTGATTACATCCTAACCAGAAGAGAGCTCTTCTTTGCCCAGGAAGTGGACAAAGTTCCAACCTCCTCTTTGTGATGAGATCATCTGATCACTTTGTGATGAGAAATCCCCTGGGACCTCAGCTGACAGCTGCTGTCAGCCCGAAAAGCAATTGCTGAGCCCACAGACTGCAGGTGCCCTGGCCATTAGCTCGGGTGGCGGTGGCGTGAGAGCCAAAGCAAGATGTGCAGGAAAAGAGAGCACAATGTTTCTTTAATCAACTCACAGTCACCTACACAAACCCCTGAATTTCCTCACCAACTGAAACATCTCTGCAGCACCAAGCACACACAAACATACAAAGTACATCAGAGAAAGAAACTAACCTGGTTAGTTTCCTTGCTCAAACAAGATTCTAAGAAACAAATTATCTTCTAACTCATTGATTTATTAATCAATGCATCAATCATCTATTCAAAAGCAAACAAGGAGTGAGTTACTAGTATGCTTTTGGCACACATATATCCCCTAAACACTCTAAGTTCTTTAAAATCTTCATAAATCTGTTATCCTTTAAGTTAATATTTTCAAACTTTTCAGAAATATTTACTTGAGTGGAAAGAGCTTAGGCTTTGGGATTATATAGACCTGTATTTTATTTCAATTTGAATGTTATTTTTTTTCTAACATTCTCTAGCCCTGTGACATTTATTCACCGGCAACCTCTGTAAGGTTGAGTTTCTTTAAGCAACCCTCTGAGGTGGTGGAATTAGAACTTTAAATCCCAGCATTGTCTTGAGATTAAGTTAGATCATATATGTAAAAAGTCTACACAATGCTTCATGCCCAGGAAAGTACTCAATGAATAAAGTCTTTGGTTTTAATCTAATACATTATTAAACATTATTTTTAAAATTTGCTTCCCCCCACAAAGGAAAAATCAGCCACATTTCCTTCAAATGTATATGTTAATAAAGGATTTATATTCACTTGTTTCACTGAAGTTAGATATTTGTACAGCCCCAGTAGAAACTGTGTAAAACCAGGAATGCACAGGAAAGATGTTTGAGTCTTTCTATTGTATGATTGTTAACAATTACATATTAAAGAAAGTAATATAATTATAATACCAAAAAGCACATGAAACTAAGGAAAAAATTTTAAATCAAGAGTAATGGGAAAATAATTTAAAGATTTCAAGATGGGTTAAAAACATGGAGTAGTAAAGAAAATTACATATTTGCAAAAGAAATAAGAATTAAAAGCTATAATAAAGGTTCATCAAATCTAGGAGAATGACAACATAAAAATAACAAAATATAGACCATCAAGATCCAGAATAGGTCTGGCACAGTGGCTCAATCACAGCACTTTGGGAGGCCGAGGTGAGAGGATTTCTTGAGCCAAGACTAGCCTGGGCAACACAGCAAGACCTCATCTCTATGAAGAAAGGAAGGAAGGAAGGAGGGAGGGAGGGAGGGAAAGGGGAAGGGGGGCGAGGGAGAGAAGGAGGGAGGGAAAGGAAGGAGAGAGGAAACCAGAATAATAAAGTATAAAGACTATAGAAAATAGAGCCTTTAATTTCCACTACCAGCAAAAGCAAAAACAAAAAGTATGCACACCAAATCTCAGGAATAAAAATCTAACCTACTAACCATAACTTGAGTCCTATCAAAGAGATATTAAAATAAATTTTATTACTTTTAAAATAAGTTTCTTAAAAGAAAACAACAAATCATACTCTAATTTCAGATTTGATTTGATGGTATAATAGCGCATGAGATGAAATGAGATAAGATCCTTCTTCTAATCCTCTATTTCTACCAGCTTTTAAATTTATTCCCAAAATTAAATTCAGATATCGATTCTTCTACTTGTTCAGCATTTTGTGGGATCTCTGGTATACATGTGTAAAATGCAAATGAAAATAGGTTCGGTATCTAAATTATTCAGACACAGATGTATTTTCCATTATTCAAAGCAATTTTCTGTTACCTTTTTTATAACACGTAGATTTAAATGTGGTATTCAGAGCACCTTCCATTTGAATTAAAAACCAGTATCTGCCTCTTTTTGTTGAAAAAGCAGGTGCTGACATGAAAACATCTGATAAGAAGTACCATGGCATAAGTCTCTGAGGTAGCCCTCTGGGAGTTTTAAACATAATAAACTTTTTTAAAAAGCTCTACCAATAGATCTTTTTGCCTTTCTTTTTAGGTTATTTTGGTTATAAGTAACAGAAAGTGAATGTTTGTAACAGATGACGCAGTATCTCACAAAATTCAATAAAGAGTTGAACAAACAAGGCTAAGAAAAGTTGGGAAACAGGAATACTCTGGGGACCAGCTATAAGAGTTCAGGAATTTTCTCTCAAAAAAATGCTTGCTCAGCCATTGCCTTACTAGGGTATGGTGTGGCCATGTGCTTTTTCAGCTAAGGCTAGGCCATGGTTTTTTAAGCTTTGGTCCCCTCCCCTATTTTGGGGAGATGAATCTTCTCTTTTTCTCCATCTCTTTTTTTAATTTGCTTTATAAATAAACTATATTTTCTAATCTAAAAAAAAGAAGAAATGTTTGTTCAACAGGGGTGTGAATGCCCTCAAGGGAGCAAAAATTGATTACTGAGGGAGGGGACAAAATCTTACTCTTTTGTGTATAAAGCACAGATACAAATATAATACATAAGCAGATACACAGCACATCTGCTGTATTAAAATTTCACGTGCGTGTGGGAACCATTTAACAAATAATATCTAAAACGGCTCCTGGCCAGGCTCGATGGCTCAGCCTATAATCCCAGCACTTTGGGAGGCCAAGGCAAGTGGATTGCCTGAGCTCCCGGGTTTGAAACCAGCCCAGGCAACTTGGCAAGACCTTGTCTCTACAATAAATTAAAAAATTAGCCAGGTGTGGTAGTATGCACCTGTAGTTCCGGCTACTTGGAAGGATGAGGGGAGCAGACTCACCAGAGCCCAGCGGATCAACGCTGGGGTGGTCATGAGTGTGCCACTGCACTCCAGCCTGGGCAACAAGAGTGAGACTCCAACTCAAACAAAATACAAAAATAAAAATAAAACGGCTCCTAGATTTGTTGAAAAGCGCTGTTCTAGTATGTCTACCATTACTGAAACTCAGCTTAAGAGTATCCTATTTCTGTGATTCTCAGTTTTCATTTCTAAGTTCTTAAGACCCACAGTGGGCTAATTAGTCATGGACAGAAGGTAAGGGCCATGCACTATAGACATTATTGTTGGGGACCCACTCCTGGGTTCCAAAAGCAATTCACAAAGAAAATAGAATTGGGGGAGCTAAGTAGCCATACCCGAAGATGTCTAATATCAGCTCAGTTCCTCCATAATTATCTTCCCTGCATGTTTCTTCACAACACTGCCTCCAACCATAATGCCTTTTCCCCTCTCTTCTTAACTACCACTTACCATCCCTTCATGTCTCCTCTCTTTTAGGACATTTTTCCAACACACAGTGAACTCTTCTCTTTCAAATTCCTTAAGACTCGCCATTGAGGTCACTTATATGCCCTTTAGAGTATATATATTTTAATGCTATTAATTTTTGCAAATGATATGACCCCAGTGAAATAACAGTGGTAAACATGCATCATAAATCTCATCCAGAAAGAACCACTCCAAGTTAAAGATCCCTTGATCTACAGTTTAGGTTCCCAAAGAGATTGTGTCAGTCACTGCTTACTTTGTCTCTTCACGTCAAGAATCAGAATTTTTCTGAGGCTAATTTAGATATTGACACACAGCATAACTAGAGAGAATCTCTTAACTCAGGACTTTAAAAGAAAAATGAAATCGCATTTTAAAAGGACAATCTAAAATTGACTTAATTTATATACTGAAATGAACTGTATATGATTTAAGATAAGGCTAAATTTAACATAACTAACTACCATATTCATGAGTTTCAAATAGTAATTTCCAATTTTACTTAAATAATAAGTGCAACCCTTAACTCAGTGCTGCTGGGGAATTGTCTCTGTACAGGTCAATGTGGACTTGTACTGTTCAAGTGCCAAGCAGCTAATGGAAATATGCCAATTGTGTTTATCAAGGTCTTCATTACTACTCATGAAAATAAACCAGCCTTAGCTTATACAGTCCCTCAAAGTTTAGTTAAGTACAGACTATTCATGGATTAGCTATTTTCCACAAGAAAATTGCTTCTTACTCTATTTGCATGGCCATGAAGTATTCTGTCTTTCTCCAGCAGACTTTTTATTCTTTTAAAGCTGATTTCTTTATTCTGCCTCTCCATAAGCATAAAAAAAATCTGTACTTTTATTCTGTGGTTTAGCATCAAGAGTAATTTTTACATTTGGACACAAGCAGGAAAAATCATGGCTATCTTATTAAACAAGAGACCGTGATATTTTCTGTACAATTCCAGTGAATATACATGAGTTTTTTATCCTACCATCCATTTTTTCCTTCCTCCTGAAATATCCCTGATTTTCCTATGGGAGTTCTCCCCATCCTTAACCTCATTTTATGGGGTCTGGGCAGGGTCCACTCCTCCCTAGCCTGAGCCACATAGACCTACATTAACGTATGCATTGCATTCCTCCTACTTCAGCCATTGGTTCAGGGATGGCCACAGTCTACTCAAAGAGAATCTTAGGGCTAGAGCGCTTCATGGTTTCCACTGATCACACCAAACCCGTGGTGCTGCAGGAAATAAAATGCCTAGGACATAGCCAACTCTTGTAAGTGTTAGTTTTCATTTTTCTCAACTCTTCTCAATGCTTAGGGTATAAGAAGAAAGATTTGTATGTGTGCATTTTTGAAAACTTTTGCACTGAAGTTTAACACACCTAAGAAAAGTACACAAGCTTTACCTGTATACCTCAATGGATTTTTTTAAGTGAATACACCCATAGAACTACCATCCAAGACATAGAATAATACAGAATCTAGAAGCCTCCTTTTTACTCTTTTATGTCATTACTACTTTCCAAAGAAGACTGCTCTTCTGAATTCTATCATCTTAGACTAGTTTTGCTTGATTTTGAGTGTTACATAAATATAGTCATACCCATACTACACGGTCTCTTTTGTGTCTGGCACCCTTTATTCGACATTATTTCTATCATGTGCATCTGTAGGTTGTTGCTCTTTGCTGTATAACTTTCCTTTGTATGTGTATATGTATATGTATATGTATATGTATATATATATAAGGGTGCTAGAAAATGTATACACATTTTAAGTATGACGTTTGCTCAAAACATGGCATTAATCAAATGAATGCTAGCGTCACCACGTGACAGGCAAGATAATCAAAGAAAATGGCAGAAGCATAGTTGAGCAGAAGTCATGCTATACATTGCTACCATAATGTAATTCAACTTCTAAAACGAATACATAGATAACATCTTTTAAAATGTGTATATACATATATATGACATATATAGTAAATATACATACACACAGTTATCATTATGTACATTATGTATCTATCTTACTGTTGTTAGTCACTTAAGTTATTTTCAGCTTGGGACTATTAAAAATAATGCTGCTGATTATTCACAATAGCAAAAACACTGAACCAATTGTGCTGCCCATCGAAAAAGGACTGGATTTTAAAAATATGGTACATATACACAATGGAATATTATGCAGTCATCAAAATTATGAACTTCACAGCAACTTGGACATACTTAGAGGCTATAATACTGAGTGATCTATCAACAAAGAACCAAGTATCACATGTTCTCACTCATAGGTGGACCTTGAACAACTATCGTAATACTATAAAAAAGGAAATGGCAGTAGTGAGAAACTGCCAGGAGAGGGCAGGGGCGGGATTGGCAGTTAGTGGGAAACTGCTGGGGAGGCAGGGGCACATCTCATCAACACGGGTACCTGCATAATGAACATTTGTATACCTAATCCTGAATTTTAACCCACATATCTAAAATTAAAAATTTAAAAAATACTGATGCTGCTAGAAACATTCTTCTGCACGTCTTTTGATGAACATGTAGACTCTCAGTTGGACAGTGGATTATTGAATTATGTTTTAGCAGACACTACTAGTCAGTTTTATCAATTTGCACTCCCAACTGTAGTGCATGAGAATTCCTATTGCTCCACAGCTTAACCAATGCTTGAAGTTGTCAGGTTTTTCTATAAGTTTTACCCATTCTAGTATGTGTATAATGGTATCACACTGTAATTTTAATTTTAATTCCCCTAATGACCAACCATGTTGAACACCTTTTTACAAGCATATTGGCCCTTTGGATATTCTCTTTTGTAAAGTACCCGTTCAAAACTTTCACCCATATTTTTGTGTTATGTGTCTACTTTTAAATTGATTTTTAAGAGTTCCTATGAACTGAATTGTATCCCTCCAAAATTCATATTGAAGCTCTAACACCTATGGGATTGTATTCAAGAGAGAGCCTATAAGACGATTAAGGTTACCTAAGGCCACAGGGGTGGAACTTGATCCTATTAAACCAGTGTCCTTATGAAAGAGGAAGATACAATAAAGATCTCATTCTCTCTCCATCATGTGAGGACACAATAAGGTAACCATCTGCAAGCCAACAAAAAAATGACTTTAACCAGAAACAATTCCCCGTTAGAACCTTAATCTTGTATTTTCCAGCCTCCAAAACTATAAGAAAAAAAAATGTCTGTTTTTTATGCAATCCAGTCTATGATATATCGCTATGGCAGCCCAAGCAGGCTAAGGCAAGAATTGTTTGAAATTTTTTGTTTGTTTGGGTTTTGTTTTTAAATCTGAAATTAATATTTTCTTGTATTGCAAGTATGTCTCTTCTGTAGCTTGACTTTTCAGTTTTAAAAGTATTTGCGGTGAGCAGAAGTTCTTAATTTTAAGGCAGTAAAATTTATAAATTTTACATTTTATAGTTAGTGCTTTTTGTGTCCTGTTTAGGATATGTTGCCTACCCTAAGATCATTAAGACACTTTCAAATGTTGTCATCTAACAGCTTTATATTGTTTTGTTTTTTACATTTACATAAGTGTTCATTCTAACTTTGACGTGTTGTACATGGTGTGAAATGGAAGTAATTTTTTTTCCCTGATAGCTAACCAATTGAACAAATTTATTAGAAAGGCCTTTCTTTCACCACTACAGTGCAGTGACACCCGTATTATAAATAAGGTGAGAAGCTCTATTTGTACTCTTTATTCTGTTTCACAGCTTTACCTTTGTGCCAATATTATCATAACTATTTTCATTCTTTCTGCTTTATAGAAAAATTTGATATCTGGTATTATAAATCTCATAGCTTTGTTATTCTTCAAGACGTTTGATCTTATTCCTGTATCTTTGAATTTCCAGATAAATTTTAGGCATAGCTTATCAATTTCCATTAAAAAGAACTGCTGAGATTTCCATTAGTGTTACATTGAGTCAATCTATAAATCTATTGAAACTGTTATAATTGTAAGTCTTTCAATTCATGAACATGATATATCCCTTTATTTATTTAGTTCTTCTATAATTTATTTCAATAATAATCTACAGTTTTCTTCATTGAGATCATATATATCTTGCATTAAGTTTATTTTTTAGATATTTGGTAGTTTTCATGCTAAAATAGTATCGTTTTAAAGTGATTGATTAATCTTTGTTGCTAGTTTATAGAAACTTTTTTTGTACTGACCTTACATTCAACTACTTTAAAAAATTCACTTATAAATTTTAATATTAATAGCTCTAATACTCTACAAACTGAATCATAATTTCTTCAAATAAAACATTTTCCTCCCTTCCGTTCCAATCCTTGTATCATTTCATTCATTTCTTGCCTTATTCCACTGGCTAGGCTCTTCAGTACAATGTTAAATAGGAGAAGTAATACTAATTAACCTACCTCATTTCCTATCTCAAGGAGAAAGCATTTGATTCTTCACCATTAAATATGATGTTTGCTCTAGATTTTCTGAAGATAACTTTCAGATTAAAACATTTTCTGGGCAACCCCCTCAGGTACCCTCCCACTGTGGGAGCTTTTCTGTCCTCTCAATAAATACTGCTTTCTCACTTTATGCCTGTCCGTGCCCCTCTTTCCTCCTGGGCAGGAGACAAGAACACCGACCTGAAGAAAAAAAATTTTTCCTCACTTCCTAGTTTGTTAAAAATATTTTAAAATGTGTGGGTATTGAATTTTTATGAAATTGACATCATAATAAGTTCTTTTTTATTCTATTAATATGATGAATTACATTGGTTGACTTCCTAATGTTAAGCTAGTGCTACGGTATTGGAATAAATTCGTCTACCATACCAAGTTTATTTATATATATAAACTCAACCTGATTATTTAATATTTTATTTAGGATTGTTGCATCTATGTTCATGAAAAAGGTTGCTCTGTGATTTGTTTTTTATTATATATGCATCAAGTTTTAACATAAAAATTATTCCATCTCCATGAAACAAGTTAGAAAGTGATGCCTCTTTTCCTATCTTACAAAAAAGTGTGTATAAGAGGTTGGTATCAATTGTTTCTTAGCTATTTAGACAAAATTATTCTTGAGGTCATCTAAGCCTGGAGTTCTCTTTGTTTGGGTAATTTAAATTACATATTCAATTTTTTTAATTTAAGTAGGAAATTCAGATGGTTCTTTATCAGTTTTGTTAAGTTTTTGTAGCAATTTGCATGTGTCTAATTTTTTTAATTTATAGTATTAGATTGTTCATGATTCTCTTTTATTATATGTTTAATATCTGTAGAATTGCTATGATATCTCCTTTCTGCATTTTCAGTGTTGGCATTTTGTGTTTTCTTGTTTTATTACTTTTCTAGGAGTTTCTAAATTTTATTAGCATATCTTCAAAATCAGATTTTGGGTTGTTGAGTTTCTTTGTTGTATAGTTGTTTTCAATTTAATTGGTCGTTTCATTTTATCATTATTATTTCCTTTCTCCTAATCCCTTTGCTTTTATTTTTCTTGTTTTTAGTTTCCTGAAATATAAGATAAGATTTCCATCCTTTTCTCTTTTTAGACATGTTCATTTAAGGCCAAACATTTTCCTCAAATCACTTGTTTAGTTTAATCCCAGAAGTTTTGCTATGTTGCACTTTCATTATCATTTAGTGAAAAATATAATTTTGATTTTCATTGTGACTTCTTCTCTGACCCATGGATTACTTGAAAATGTATTGCTATTGAAATTTTGTCATGCACCTTCTCAGACCACAGTGGAATAAAAATAAACATCAGCACCAACAAGGTTCCCCCAAAACAATAAACAGCATGATGCTAAACAACTCCTGGGTCTCTGATGAAATCAAAGCAGAGATTAAAAGATACCTGGAAACAAATGAACATAAAGAAACATCTTACCAAAATCTCTGGGATGCCATGAAAGCTGTAGTAAGAAGGGAATTCATATCCCTACAAACGCACATGAAGAAAATGGAAGGATCACAAATCAACAGCCTAACAAGAACCTTAGGAAGCTGGAAAAGGAAGACCACCAAAATCCTAACTGCAGCAGAAGAATCCAGATCACCAAAATAAAAGCCCAAATCCAGGATAGAAGACAAAAAGGTAACACAAAAAAATCAATGAAACAAAAAGCTGTTTCTTTGAAAGGATAAGCAAGATCTATGGTCCCTTAGCTAGACTGACCAAGAAAAAAAGAGAAAATGCCCAAATAAATACAATCAGAAACACAAAAGATGAAGTCACATCTGACCCCAAAGAAATACAAAAGATCATTAGAGACTATTATGTACGCTTGTATGGAAACAAACTGGAAAACCTTAAGGAAATGGAAAACTTTCTGATATCACACAACCTGCCTAGGTTGAAACAAGAAGAAATTGAGACCCTAAATAGACCAATAACAATCAAGGAAATTGACTATGTATTAAGAAAACTACCTACAAAAAAAGCCCTGGACCAGATAGCTTTCCAGAAGAATTCTATAAGACATTTAAGGAGGAGCAGATACCAATCCTACTGAAGCAGATACCAATCCTACTCAATTCCAGGCAATTGAGAAAGATGGAACCCTCCCCAAATCATTCTATGAGCTAACATCACACTGATACCCAAGCCAGGTAAAGACCCAACAAAGAAAGAGAACTACAGGCCAATATCTTTGATGAACATAGATGCTAAAATTCTCAACAGGATCCTAGCAAACCGGATTCAACAACACATCTCAAAAATCATCCATCATGACCAAGTAGGCTTCATCCCTGGGACGCAAGGCTGGTTCAACATTCGCAAGACAATACATGCAATTAAATACATCAACAGATGTTAGAACAAAAAACAAGATTATATCATTAGATGCAGAAAAAACTTTTGATAAAATCCAGCACCCCTTCCTGATAAAAACCCTCAAACACCTAGGCATATATGGAACATACCTCAAAATAGTAAAAGCCATCTACGAGAAAACTACAGGTAGCATACTTGTAAACAGACAAAAAATTGGAGGCATTTTCCCTGAAAACTGGAACAAGACAAGGATGCCCACTCTCTCCCCTCCTGTTCAATATAGTATTGGAAGACCTAGCTAGAGCAATCAGAAAAGAGAAGGCAATCAGGGGTATCCAAATAGGAAAAGAGAAAGT
>CAUYQG010009439.1:0-69638 GCA_963574415.1 Tarsius wallacei
CAGACTGGAGTGCAGTGGCCGCTCCCGGCCACCGCAGCCTCGACCTGCTGGGCTCCAGCGATCCTTCCGCCTCAGCCTTCCGAGTAGCTGGAACTACAGGCGCGCGCTACCACACCCGGCTAATTTTTTTGATTTATTGTAAAGATGAGGTCTCATCAAGTTGCCCAGGCGGGTCTCGAACCCGCGAGCTCAGGCAATCCACTCACCTCAGCCTCCCAAGGCGTGGGATTACAGGCTGAGCCACCGAGCCCAGCTAGTTTATTTTTATTTTTATTTATTTATTTATTTATTTTGAGTTGGAGTCTCACTCAGTCACCCAGACTGGAGTGAAGTGATTCGTCCCGGCCACCGCAGCCTTGACCTGCTGGACTCTGGCAATCCTTCCGCCTCAGCCTTCCAAGTAGCTGGAACTACAGGCGCACGCTACCATGCCCCGCTCATTTATTTATTTATTTATTGTAGAGATGAGGTCTTGCCGAGTTGCCCAGGTGGGTCTCGAACCCGCGGGCTCAGGCAATCCACTCACCTTGGCCTCCCAAAGCGCGGGATTGTAGGCTGAGCCACCGAACCCGGCCAGTTTTGTGTTTTTTTAAAGAGAGATGTAAGAGATACATCAACCAGTGTCATGTATATTCCTTATTTGGATCTCAATTCACAAAAGCTCTCTGGATATTTGAGAAAACTAAGACAATATTTGGGGTTTTTACTTTTAGGTGTGATAGTGTTATTGTGCTTATGCTTTTAAAAAAGATACCCCTTTTTTAAAGTCACATATGGAAACACAAAAGAAATTATATGGCATCAGGGATTTGTTTTGAAACAAACCAGTGGGTGTGGTGGAGGTAGAGATAAAACACAATTGACTAAGAGTTGAAATGAAGTCAGATGATGGGTACATGGAGTTCATTAGCTTATTCTCTCTCCTTGTGTACATTTTGAAAGTTTCTGTAATAAAAAGATTTTAAAATGATCATTTAAAAAAAATCTTTTATCAGCTGAAAAACTCCAAGCTTACTAAGTCTAGCCAAATGGATGGAATTGCATCTATGTTAATACTGTATGTTACTGATTTTACCTGAGAAGAGACGGTTAGAGACAGGAGCCCGAGCTGGTAACATTAGAAGGGGGCGTGTGATGACTCAGATTGGGAGGCTGGGTGCTGTGTACAGTGACGCAGTGGGGTGGAGTTGTGAAGAGGCATGTTCCTGAGAGGTAACTGTGGAGGCAGGACAAGCGGGAGGAGACACAGGATGATTAAGGCAGGATGTGAAACTGCACAGAGGAATTATTTGAGAAATATTACAGCATTTGGGAAAGCTAGTTTTGAAGAATCAATCCTCAGAAAGACAGAACCAATTAAGCAACCTTGGGTTCAGATTGCTCTCAGGAAAATTTTTCTCTCTCTAGAGCTCAGGGCAGACAACAAAATATAGGAAATTTTGATTGGCAAAATCCAGGATTCCTGTACTCAAGTCTATCGAGAGGTTTTTAAAAAACAAAACGCTAAGAAGCTTAGAGAATAACTTGTTACATTAGTTTCTAAAGGAACTCAGAACTAGAGGAAACTAACAAGGAAGAATTGTGTTATATGGCACCCACCTAGCTGGAGGGATGAAATAAGGAAAATTAAACTGAGCAGTATGAGTTTATATTCTTTTAACTTACTAAATTTAAATACAGTTGTTACCCTTAACCCTCCCCCCACCCTTTCCTGGATCTCCAGTGTTCTCTAACAATGTGATAAGAGTTTTTTTCTATACTAGCACTCCTGTGATGGTATTGCATATCAGACAGTATGTTTCTTTTTTATTTAAACACTAATGAAGTAGTATTTTAGAAAGTTAAATGAGTTCTTAAAAATATTGGTAAATCTTTTAGAAAAAGAATAATGCAGGTAATTGTGGAAAATGTCTGCAATAGTTTTCAAAGTGAATGGTAAGTAGGCTCCTACATCATGGCAGACTGAGCTGATAGGAGCCACAAATACATAGAAATGCTGGGTAAATATAACAACAAAAACAACAAAGAAATATTTAATTGAGCTTGAGAGAAAGAGATAGGTAAATTCTCACTGCAAGGAAAAAAAAAAAAGAAATGTTGCAGGGAGAGATGGAGAATGCAGAAAGAGACTCAAAGTCAAAAACCTGAGTATAGGCCCTAGGGTTATAGGAATATGGGACCCAGGGTTTGAATGTCCACAGAGAGACAGGACAGGTGCCCTTGCATCTATAGGGAAGGAGCTAGAACTGGGACTTCTGCTAAAGCCAAGACGTACAAAAAGCTGCAGTCAAGAAAAGGCTAGAAAAATTTCCTCCATCAGACTGGACAAGTAGCAAGCATTTTGTTGTCTGCCCTGAGCTCTGGATAGAGAAAATTTTCCTGAGAGCAATCTGAATCCAAAGTTGCTTCATTGGTGATTTTTTACTACCTTTGTGGTAAGAGAATCCCAAGCTGGAAAACTTACAGGTCTTGGTAGGAGAGAAAATTACACACACACACACACACACACACACACACCCCTCCATACATACACATATTGATAAAGGACTTGTAACTAGACTACATAAAGAATTCCTATTAATCAATAAGAAAATAAAAAGACTTCAATAATTTATAAAATGGGCAAAATTTTAACTTAAAAACAAACCCTTCAAAGAAAGGATTTCCAAATGGTCAGTATGCTTATTAAAGATTACTCCATTTCATTAATCATCAGGGAAATATAAATAAAAACTAAGCCGGGCTCGGTGGCTCAGCCTGTAATCCCATGCCTTGGAAGGCTGAAGTGAGTGGATTGCCTGAGCCCGCGGGTTTGAGACCTGCCTGGGCAACTTGGTGAGACCTCATCTCTACAATAAATCAAAAAATTAGCCGGGCATGGTAGCGTGCGCCTGTAGTTCCAGCTACTTGGAAGGCTGAGGCGGAAGGATCACTGGAGCCCAGCAGGTCGAGGCTTCAGTGGCCAGGAAAGGCCACTGCACTCCAGTCTGGGTGACAGTGAGACTTCAACTCAAAACAAAAACAAAAACAAAAAACACACAAAAAAACTAAACTGCACACTAACTAAAATAACTAAAATTAAAGCAATAGAAAATAAAAGTTTGGTGAGGATGGAGACACATAAATATAAAAAAGCACTGACTGTAATAAATAGTAAAATGATGATTCCTGACTTCTAGGGAGTTAAAAACAAGTTAGAAATAAATACAATAATATGGAAAGTGGGACAGGCAATGTGTGACTAGAATCTTTCTGGACTCCTTGTACTGTTTTGGGGGAGTTGATTAAAAATGCTGATTGACTTTAAATGTTATTAAAGTAAGTAGTCCCTGTTAAAAATTTGAGTAACCATTGCGATAATGAATATGGAAGGTATGACCACCAAACAATTCAATACAATTGGCATTTTGAGTGCGACAATTCTTCCTAATACAATATCTTGGCCCCACTTATGAAATGCCAATAGCAGTGCCCAGTCACTTACAAAGGAGGTTGGTGACATCTCTAATTGAGAAATACATTATCAGAAGTCTGAAAAAAGAGAAAATAAGGTAATCATGAATAGATCAACAGAGGCAGGAAAGGGATGGTGAAGAAAAGCAAGGAAGAATGAATGAAAAGCATTGTCACATCTATTGGATTTCTTTCATAGACTCTTAGACTGAGAAGATATCTTAGTTTATTTAAGAGAACACTTACCTACCATTTGTGTTTTCACAAAAATATTTTGTTTTGCAAAAAAAATCCCATTTTCCACATAGCAGTCCATCCTTTTCCCATGAAGCCTAATCTGAAAAACTGAATTGAATATAACCTACATATATATTCCTCAAAAATGTGCTTATTACAATCTGTAATTAACAGTGGACTATCTCAAAAATCTAGAATCATAATAATAATTTTTATTCATTATTGAGCTGAGGTCTCATTCACTTAGGCTGGAGTGCAGTGGCACAATCATGGCTCACTGCAGCTTCAAACTTCTGAGCTCAAATGATCCTCCCACCTCAGCCTCCCAATTAGCTGGGACTACAAGTATGTACCACCATGCCTAACTAATTTTTTTTTTACTTTTTATAGACACAAGTTCTCGCCTTGTTGCCCAGGCAGGTCTTGAAATCCTGGGCTCAAGCAATCCTCCCACCTTGGCCTCAGTGCTCTGATTACAGGCGTGAGCCAATGTGTCAGACCTAGAATAATCATTTAATAATAAGCCTTAACTGGTCTGAATCCATAAAGCATTGATTTTTCCACACAACATAATTTATTGGTTAGATCCAAATCTAACTTTTTAATCATTTTTTCTTATGTAGTTTTTTCTTAAGAAAATGAAAGTATTTGATAAAATAATATTTTATAATTCCTTATTTCCTTTCATTGTGAATATTAAAAAGCCCTCCAAAGATACTGTTTTGGAAAAGACCCAGGAGAGCCAATGGTATATTATCAGTTCAAAAGCCAGCAGGTTCAAGACTCAGGAAGAACCAATGTTTTATTTGAGTCTGAAAACAGAAAAAAAATCATTGTCCCATCTCAAGACAGGCAGGAGGAATGACGCTTACTCACATAAGGGTCAGCCTTTTAATTCTATTCAGACCTTCATTTGATTGGTTGAGGGCTGCTCACATTAGGAAGGGCAAACTGCTTTACTCAAAAAAGCACATTTTTGAGGAATATGTATGTACGGTTACTCAGCCTGTCCATTCAGATGTTAATCTCATCCCAAAACACCTTCATAGATATATCCAGAATGTTTGACCATATATCTGAGCACACTTTGCCCAATCAAGTTGGTACACAAAATTAACCAACACATGTACTTATCTCATAGGGTTGTGACAAGGATTAAATGAGATAACACGTAGCAGATTGCTTCACATAAGTCTTAATAAAGCCATAAGATATTAACTGTTATCATTGCTATATATACATATATATATATATTTGAGTTAGAGTCTCACTGTCACCCAGACTGGAGTGCATTCACATAAGTCTTAATAAAGCCATAAGATATTAACTGTTATCATTGCTATACATATATATATATATATATATATATATATATACTTGAGTTAGAGTCTCACTCTGTCACCCAGACTGGAGTGCAGTGGCCGCTCCCGGCCACTGCAAGCCTCCACCTGCTGGGCTCCGGCGATCCTTCCGCCTCAGCCTTCCAAGTAACTGGAACTACAGGCGCATGCTACCACGCCTGGCTAATTTTTTATTTATTGTAGAGATGAGGTCTCACCAAGTTGCCCAGGCGGGTCTCGAACCCGTGGGCTCAGGCAATCCACTCACCTCAGCCTCCCAAAGTGCTGGGATTACAGGCTGAGCCACGAGCCAGGCTTATCATTGCTATTACTCTACACACTCTTCCTGAGTGATCGTATCCATGCTCTTGGGTTCAGTAATCAGTGATTCCTAAACATGTCAAGCCTACTAGATATCACTACACACATGTCCCTCTCACATTCACTTTAAGTTCAATTGTCCAAAATGAAATTCATTAGCCTTTTCTACAAAGTTACTTCTCTTCTAATGTTCACTACATTTACGAATAATCGGATACATTATACCCAGTTGCATGCCTCAAAACATCCAAATGACCCTTCCATTCTCTTTCTCACTTCTCACATCCACGGCAATCAAGTCCTGTTCATTCCATCTCTTAAACATCTTTGCCCCCCTCTTTTGACTACCCACAGCTATTTGGTTGCCCAAATGCACTTACATTATTGCATATTCTCTTAACTAGTCACTCTGCTCCAACACTAATATGATTTTATATTACTATTCTGTTTAAAATGTTTCAATAGCTTCTCATTGCATAACTATTTGGCATGGTATGGCATGCAAGGACTTGTGTGATCTGGTCTCAGAAAACTTCTCAACCTTATCATTCAGGGTGCCCATATCGTACCCTAAGATCTGACCATACTGAACTGCCAGTAGTTCTCTAACTGGGCCCAGTTATTTCATTCTTTCATGTCTTTTCTGATATTGCAAGCTCTGGTGAAATGTCCTTGCTCACCTGGTGAGCACCTACTCATTTTTCAGGAATTGGTTCAATTGCCACCTCCTCTTTGAAATGTTTTTCTGACTGCATTCTCATGTAAAATTGACTATTCTCTTCTCTATAGTCCACTCTTTCCTAAACACGTTTCTAGAGTACCTATAAAACTTTATTGTACTTTTATATTCACTCAATTATAAGTTTTTTGAGGGTTGGGACCATGAGTAATTAATCGTTGTATCCATAACTTGGCACCATCATATATGTTTAATAAGTATTCAATGAAAGAAGGAATGCATGAAATTGGAGATAGAAAAATTTAAATAATTAGTCCATAAGCAAAAATACATCAATTTTAGGGATAGAAACATAAACTAAATCTTTTCTTCATGAATCTTCCACTTTGCTCAGTTCATAGTATTTTTTTAAAGTTCCAAAATAACGGCTTGTGTACATGTTGGTTGCACTAATATTGAGAATATGTAGGCTGCATTCTTTGGTGTACAAGAATACTGCTTTAAAACATTAAAATTTTAGCTAGCTTGTCTTTGACATTTTCCAAATATATCTAAAATGTCAGAGCCAGCATTTGGGGCCTACAAATCTTTTGAGTGAAAGCCCAGGCCTTTAAATTGTGTGCTATTCACAGGTTTAAAATAGGAATATGTTCTACGTTGACTATGAGCTATTTGGAGACTTTGAAGGTATTAGGAGACAATAATTTTATTTTGGGAAGAAATGTTAGAAGGCAGGAGTTCTGAGACATAAACTACTTATAATCTGAATATTAAAATAAACATACACACTCTCAAATCCAAGAATCTTAGTAAGAGTTCAATATGCAGTCTAGTCTTCCTGGTCCCAAAGAGAAGTTCACCTGAAATTTTTCATAAAACAACTTTTAGCACAAGTAATCTAATAGGACATAATTATTTGTCTGTATAAACTATGAGAAACTTGGACTAAACATGAAGAGATACGTTCATTTACAACAAATGAAATATTTACCATGAACGTTTTTACAACAAATGAAACATTTGTGATGAAAGGAGAAAAATAAGTTTGTAACAATTTATTCAAGTTATAAGAAAAGATGGGTGTGTCCAATTTCTTCTGTATTATTTACTAGCAAATTATGTTTATTGTATGTTGATTTTTCCTTATGTTCATATCTTAAATGCCACTTTCATGTTTGTTTGGGAGAAGAGTAGAAACAGAGTTTTAGTTAATTTGAAAGTCAGATGGTACAGGAAACTTTTTAAAATTTACCAAGCAACTTTCTCATATCAAAAACTTTTTAGAATTTAAAAGATAAAAAAAAAAAAAAACTACTTTAGTTCCCCAGGATTCACTTTCTTACTGAAATGACTAGATAGCAGAATATACCAAATTGCAAACTGCAGAAAAGTAACAAAAGGATAGCTCCTTTGGCCAAGGAAATGTGGGTATTAAATTACATATGTAGACTGAGCAGATGGTAATTGGAGGTGCAATCATTTTCCATGACTGAACTGTCCTGAATGTCATAGGATTACAGATTTTGAAGAACTGTACAGATCTGTATGGTGGAGATAAAGTCATAATTTCCTAAAAGGAATTTACAGATTTTGACATATAAATGAATGTCTCCTTGATTTTCTATACCTGACTTTGGAGTACAAACCCCAGCATATGCCTAAATTGTGGGGTATCCATGTTATTATTGTGATTCAAAGTACTGTGTATTAATCGAGCATTTGCTATAGTCCAAGGCTGTGCTAAGCACTTTACATGTGTTTTTGCCTTCAAGAAAAAAACTGATTATACTAATAAGTTATGTTTATACAAAGATGAAGTGTTCCTGGAATTTTAGTGACAAGTATAGAATCCTCAGAAATAAAATTCAACAAAAATGTTGAAGTTGTTGGCAATGTGTGGGTCTACCTGATAATTTCGTTTGTTTTTTTTCTTTTCTTTCTTTTTTTTTTTTTTGAGTTATAGTCTCACTCTATTGCCCAGGCTGGAGTGAAGTGGCACTCTCACGGTTACCGCAACCTTGACCTGCTGGGTTCAGGCAATCCTTCTGCCTTCCGAGTAGCTGGAACTCCAGGCGTGCGCTACCATGCCTGGCTTATTTTTTGATTTATTGTAGAGACGAGGTCTCACCAAGTTGCTCAGGCTGGTCTCGAGCCCCTGTGCTCAGGCAATCCTCCCACCTCAATCTCCCAAAGTGCTGGGATTATAGGTTGAACCACCGTGCCTGGCCGGGTTGACCTGATTCTAAAAAATATACTCTATGGGTATTTTATGAAACTACTGTTGACTTGTGGTTCCGATTACGTTCAGCTGTACATAACACAATACAAAATAGGAATGCCTTTAAGCAAGATAGAAGTTTGTTTCTCCCTCACTTAAAAGAAGTCAGGAGGTGGAGATTCCAGAGCTGGTACGGTCATGGTCATCAGGGATACAGATTTCTTCAATATTTTTGCCTCCCTAGTCAAGATTTTTAAAAAAAATAAAATCTCCATTATTGACTTATTAGCCAGACCTTTTTGTTTTAGTTTTGATGGCTATTTAAAGGTTTAGATTATGCCTTGTTAATTTATCACAGTTTACCTTCAAATAATAGTGTAACACCTCGGGCGTAATGTTAGATCTTTCCATATAATTTCATTTCTTCCTTGCATCCTTTGAGCTATTGTCAAAAATTTTACATATTTATAGACTTCAGCTAGAATTTTGTCCATTTTATATAAATGCTATCAGGAATCTTTAATTATGAACCCCATAATACAGTGTTATTATTTTTGCTTTAAGGTCAATTATATTTTTTTTAAAAAAATAGATATGTAAGGAAAAGTCTCATATGTACTCATGCATTTGCCATTTCTGGTACTCCTTATTCTTTAATATAAATCCAATTTTCCATGTGATGTTTTTCTTATGTTGAAGAAGTTGCTTTACCATTTCTTGCAGTGCAGTTCTGCAGGTAACATTCTTTCAGCTTTTGTTGTCTTCAGACTTCTTTTTTGAAAGATATTTTCTCTAAATGTAGGATTCTATGTGACAGTGTTTTTTTTTTTCTTTCAGCACTTTAAACATGCTTTTTCGTGGTCTTCTGATTGCATTGTTTCTTATTAGAGGTCTACTAAATTTTTGTCTTTGTTTCTCTATACATAATGTGCCGTCTTCCTCTGGTTGCTTTTTTTTTTTTTCCTCTATTTTTTTCCCAAATATGTGGAGTACAATTCAGGGTTAGGTATACAAATGTTCATTTTGCAGGTACCCCTGTTGATGAGGTGTGTCCCCCCCTCCCCTGGCAGTGTCCCACTACTGCCAATCCCACCCCTGCCCTTTCCTGGCAGTTTCCCACTACTGCCAATCCCTTTCTTATAGTATTACGATAGTTGTTTAAGGTCTGCTTATGAGTGAGAACATGTGAAACTTGGTTCTTTGTTTCTGTGATAGATCACTTAGTATTATAGCCTCTAAGTCCATCCAAGCAGCTGTGAAGTTCATAATTTTGTCCTTCTTTATGACTGCTTAATATTCCAGCATGTATATGTACCACTTTTTAAAATCCAGTTCTCTTTCAATGGGCAGCACAATTGGTTCCATGTTTTTGCTATTGTGATTAATGCAAACATGTGTGTGCAGGTATCTTTTTAATTTCTGACTGGTTTTAATATTTTCTTCTTATCATTGGTTTTCAGCAATTTGATGATGTCTTTTGCAGTGGTTTTGTGAGTGTGTGCATTTACCCTGCTTAGAGTTCACTGAGCCTCCTGAATCTGTGGGTTTATAGTTTTCATCAAATATGAAAATATTTTCAGCTATATTACTTCAAGTAATTTTTCTGTCACCCCATCTGACCCTTCTCTCATCTGGAACTCCAATTACACAAAATGTTAGAACATTTGGTATTGTCCCACAGACCACTGAGGCTCTGTTTGGGGGTGTTTTGGTTTTTGTTGTGTGCTTTATTTTGGCTAGATTCTGCTGCTATGTATTCAAGTGTAGTAATCTTTTCTTCTGAGTGTCTAATTTGCTGTGTCTAATTTGCCTCCAAGTGTTAATACCACTCAGTGAAGTTGTTATTTCAGACGTTGTGATTTTAATTTCTAGAAATTCCATTTTTCAATATCTTTAATTTCTCTCTTTCAGAATATGTAGTGTACTTATCATCATTGTTTTGATGTGGTTGACTGTGAATTCTATTATCTCTGTCATTTGTGGCTTTATGCTGACTGACTTTTTTCCTGGTTATAGATTACATTTTCCTGCTTCTTTGTAAGTCCTAATTCTCTAGCTACTTCCCAGGCATTTTCACGATCTTCCTGCTTACTCCCTAAGTGCTGGTGTTCTCCAAGGTGCCATTTCTTGGCTCCTCTTTTTCTGCTGTGAATGCTCTCCCTGGGTGATCTCGTCCAGTACCATAATTTCAGCAACTATCTATATGATGGTATGTTCCAATTATATTTTCTGCTGTCTTGATCTCTCTCCAAAGACCAAGAGTATATAACTGCCCACTCCACTTCTCCACCTAGATGTCCTGAGTCATTTCAAACTCAGCATGTCCAAAGTGATATCTTTAGATTTCTTTTTATCAATCATATTCCCCAGCAAAAGTTGTTCAATATCCTATATCCCTAATTCAGTGAATGACATCACTAGCTCCTAATCACAAAAGCCAGAAATCTGGGAGCCATCCTTGGCTTTTTCCTTGTTGCAGGTATTGTGGTATCCCCAGCCTCCATTCTTTTTCTGGGACATCAGTTCAATTTTCATGGGATATCCACACTTCCTCATCTCAGCTTTGGGGAAAGCGGACTTCTCTGGTTCTAAGGGCAGGCACATGTCTTCATCCTAAGATAATTAACCACATGTCATCTCTTGACCACCATTTTTAGTTTTTGTATGCACATGTGACCCAGTTATTGAGGCTTTTGGGAAAGGAGTTTTCTCTCCTTTATAAAAGATCTTCTAAAAGTGACTCTTTCTTCTTATCTTATCTTGGACCTAGATGGTGAAACTTAACAGCCATAGAAGTTGTTGGCAACCATCATTCTACCTTAAAGCTAATGTTAAGGAAGAAAAAGCAATGGAAATTGGGGGAGGGGGTGTCTTTAATGACATCAATGAATTGTTGAATCAGCCATCCCTATAGATTGCTTTTTTCCTGAACTTTCTAGCTAGATGGGTCAGTACATCTCCTTTATTAGTTAAGTCAGTAGGAGTAGGGTTTTTTGGTGTTCGCAACCAAAAGCATCATAATTCGTAACTTTCCTTTTCCCTTAACCCCTCCAAACATAGGTAATTAATCACAATTAAATTCTATCCTATTCTATCTCCTGAATAGTTTCTGATTACCCTCAGTTTTGTTTCCTGCTGCCGCCAGTGTCTTAGTTCAGTCTCTCTCTCTCTCTTTTTTTTTTTTTGCTATAATACTGTAACAGGCCCCATATATGCCATATTCCACTGAATGATCTTTCTAAAATTAATATCTTATCAAAATTTCATCTGTTTACAATCCTGGTGTGGCTTCCTAATGCTTCCAGAAAAAATGTCCACTTTTCTTAGCATATTGTATGAGATTTTTCATGATCTAAGCTGTCTCCTTTACCTTTTCAGTGTCTCTTCTGGTCATTCACCCCAACTCAATCCTACCACCAGCAACACTAAACTATTTGCTGAACCAAAATACTCTGGTCTCACACTGCTAGGTCCTTACACATGCTGCTGTCCCTACTCTCACCCACAATGCTCCCACACCCTTCTCTCTTTCCTCTACCCTATACACAAATACGCTAACTCCCAGTCATCTCAAGTTCAAATGGTCTTTCAACCATTTCCTGACCTTGCTCAAGTGTAGAGTAGCTGTGCACTTTCCTATTATAATACTTATCACACTAAGTCTATTTACCTGTCCTCTCCTTTGCACAGTAAGCACTTTGAAAACCAGGAATGATTCTTTTACATTCTTGAATCTCAGTTTCTGGGGCCCAATACAGTGTTTGGCAAATAGTAGACACTCAATAAGTATTTTTAAAATGAATGTATAATTATGTGGCCTGCAGACATAAGGATTTCTGATCTTCAACTCCTCCGTTTGAAACCCTTGACTTTCCCTGCTCTAAACGTGTGTCGGATTCCTAAGCAGTAATCTTTTTCTTCCAGGGTGTGGGGTTCTAGGTAGGCAGAGAAGGGAAACAAAAAAGCTTGGAACAGGTTGCCCTTAGCCTTCTGGAGAGCCAGTAATGTGCCCTGCCTTTCTCCACCCTCCTCCCCACCACCAAAATCCACACCTGGCTGCACAACATGGGTGTAGACTTAGCTGACCAGCCCAACAACATACTCATACCTTGGTTCAGACTTCTCTTATTGCCAAATGAAAGTTGGCCAGTTTTCAACTTTCCACTTACCTTTTGAACTTATAGTTACTTTATAACACTTGTACGGACCATTCTACATTCAGTAAAATATAAAAATCTAAATCCCGAACTTGACCTGTATTAGTCTTAATAGATGTGACGAATGAAGCAAAGAAATTAATTACGGGATTTTGATAGGGGTGATGTTCCTAGCGATTTTATTAACCTAATTGTTAAATTACTGGAAGCAACTGCATTTCAACAAGTATTAGATAAAGAAAGTTGTTGAATGTAGACAGAGAAGATTCACTTGAGGGAGGCGAGGGAGCTGGGGATTTGGGATTTGGGGAAGACAAGCAGCTGAGAAGACAAATATTGGGAGGAAGTCAGATTTCACTGGGCGCTTATGAGCGGTGCGGTTAGGAGCTGCGGGGGTGGAGCGAGAGGTGTCAGGCTGAGGGTCGGGCCCCAGTAACACCCCAACACAAAACCGTCCTTGTTCAGGCAACAGCAGGACCGAACGCGCTCGCTTCGTGTGTCGGTGACCATGGTAATGGCGGGGGGTAGGGCCGAACCTCTTCCCTGAGCATGCGCAGCACAGCGCGAACCCGGCGGGGGTTCTCCGTAACGTATCCCGCGTTTCTTCCGTTGGAGAACTACAGTTCCCAGGAGGCCGCCCGGCGCCGCGGCACCGCCTCCCGCTGTGGCCCTGCCCCGTCCCCTCCCTCGGGTCCCGCCCTCCCGCCAGTCCCCTCCCCTCCCTCCGAGTGAGTGTGTGTGTGTCAGTGACCCAGAGGCGGTGTAAGGCGGAGGGACCGTTGGGGGGCGCCGCCGCCGCCGCCGCCAGCAGCAGCAGCAGCACCCGCCGTGCGGCGCGATCGAATTTGCCTCGAGACCTCCGGGAGCGCCCCACCGAGCGGGCCCCGCGCCTCTGCCTCCGTCCGCGGCTCCTCGGCGCTCGGCTCCGCGGCCAACTTCCCCTCGCCGGGCTTGGCCGGCTGGCGAGGAAGGCGGCGGCGGCACACAGGGCTGTCTGCTCGCGCTCCCGGCGCGCACACACTTCACCCCCTCGCTCCGCGTCTCGGGGGCCGTGCTGGGATCCTGGCCACCAGCAGTTGTCCGGTGAGCGTGGCCGCGGGGCGCCGCGGGAGGGGTCGCGGCGGGGCCGGCGAGGGGTGCGGGGAAGGCGGGCGCGCAACTTCCTCGGCGGCTTCTCCGGCGGCCAGCCAGCCGGCTCTCCCCGGCCGCCTGCGCGCCCCCGCGCAGCGCCGGGCGGCGGCGGGGAGCCGAGTTTGCGGCGCCTCCATCCCGCGCCCTCGCCGAGGAAGCGCCTTTGTGAGGAGCCGGCGCGGCGCGGCGCGGCCTCCCCCACCGCCGGGGAGCGGGGTGCGCGGCGGCCAACTCCGAGCCCCGCGCCCCGCGCCCGGCGGGCCGCGCTCTCCCGCCGCGGCAGGGGAGCTCTGTGGGTGGCGGGAGGGAGAGGGAAAGGAAAGAGAAACAAAGGGGGCGGTGGGTTTCTCTTTTGTTTGTGCGAATCTGGTAACTTCTCTCTCCTTCCTTACATAACGCAGACTTCCAAGTTAGTCATTCTTTTTATTGTTGTGATTATTGTCATCATCTCTGCGTGTCTCTCACATTTCCTTTCATCTGTGGATCCCAGAGCATTTTTAAAACACTAATTAATTTCACCTCCGGGGCCCCTACGAAGCAAGTTACTACGCCCGTTTCCGAAAGTGGGTAAACTGAGGCCCGGAAAGCTCTCTAATTGATGGATACGCTTGATCTCCTACCGCGCCTGGTGTCTGGGGATCTAGAAGCATTTATGAGTAAAGAACCCGTTCTCCCACGCCCCTTGGCAAAGTTAAAGATGCTCATTTTACTTACAGGTTAACTGAAGTCTAAAAGAAGTCTGGGTAATTGCTACGTAGTCCATACAGTATAATTCTTACATAGTGTTGGAGTATTAACACCTCAAAGGACTTCTTGAAAAATGTTCCGAGCGGGGAAAATACTGTAGATCATAGACTCACCACACCATCTACTTTTAATTTTATACATGCAGGTCTCTTAGGAGGCAAGAGAGCAATGATGGGGCAGAGGGCAGAGTTTCTTTGTTTTTTGTTTAATGTACTTTTAACAGATTTTTATCACTACACGCAAGGAAATGTGTCTTGGTTTTAACAGCACCAATAGTCTTCCTATCGTTTAGTTATCCAGCAGTGTATCAACAAATATTATTGAGTATTTTATCTATAAAGTGCTGGTTGTGCTAAGAACTGGTTTTTTAAGTGTATGAAAAGGTCATCTATTTGTTTCAGTTCACAAAGACTGTTTACTTTTTCTTACTCTACAAAATGTTATTTTGTTTTCATAGCAGATGATCTTTTGTCTCAGAAATGTATTCTTTTTCTACATTGAATATGTATTATTCTTACACTTGAGGAGAAATGAATTAATTATTTAGTTTGCATAGTAGGTTGAATTTAAATTTTTGAATTGTGGAGAAGGTTCACTTTATTCAGTTCCGTTTCAGTTTATGATACATTTTCTTTATAGCTAACAAAATGTTTTCTCAGAGTGATCAGATTTACGTGTCTTAAACATTGTCCTTATTGTACAAATACAACATATGAATTCCTTGTTTTTTATTTACACTAGCAACCTCTTCTGGAGAAAAATACTTAACTCTGAGGACGCTTTTATTTATTGTGGTAGTTTTTATTTATTTGGTACCAAACTGGAAGGTACTAAAAATTTAAATCAAGCATCACTTCTACTAGTTCTTTCCGAAGGTGAATAATTATCAAAGCTGTAGTCCAGTGAGTACTTTCACTTACCCTATTTCTCTTAAATTTAATTTTATTGTTGCCCCAGATTTTACATTCTGGCAGTTGCATCAGAAAATGCAAGTGAGACGTTATTTTGTTATTTTGTTTTCCCAAGCCTTTTAGCCTGTCCCCTTTCTGTAGTATGTTAAAAGAAATCTTGAGTTTAAAACAAACAGTTGGAAAATAGAACACTTGTGTGGAAAGTTTCATGTAGTGAAGTGGTTATAACGCCTCATCTAATAAATTTATGGCTTTTAAAGAGGAAACTATCACCCAAGTTTTTATTAGCATGGTAGAAGTGCTATAGTGTAATAGTAGTAGTATTTATTGACTTTTTAAAAAAGTGAACTGAAAGTTTGCCTCAGTGGCAAATTTGGAGTGGGGGAAATTCATGTTCTCCTTAAATTGGCATTTAAGTGTCCTTACAGTTGGTTATGCTGAACTTTTTCTGTAGTATTTACAAGCCAGATTTACCGGGGCATTTGTACTTTAAGGAGGCTCCTAACGCTGTCTTCATTCAATCACTGGAGTCCAGAGGCAGAAGTTAGTGTTCACTGGTGAAGTCCAGCTTTACAGTTTTCCTAATTTCTTTGAGACCTCTTAAAGGAAATGACTGAAGAGTACAGGGCAGGAAACTGAGTTTATACTGCTGAGTGCACTGAGGCAAATTTCAAGGAGAAGTCAAAGGATGTTTTCATTTGACTTAGTTTCAGCTTCCTTTCAGGTTGTCAAATGTAACTTGTATTTTAAGAGTTTTTTTTCATTTCAAAATAGACTGTATTGTGGTCTAGTGGGTTAGGTGATAAGGACTATAGTAGTTATGTTTTGTGAACAACTAATGTTTGTAGACAGAAGCTTCTGTGGTTGATAAAGATTTTAAGCCCAGAGACTTAGAAACTAACATTTATACATGTACATTTTTACCATGGTACATCAATATC
The DNA here is from genome assembly GCA_963574415.1 of Tarsius wallacei. Taxonomy (NCBI): domain Eukaryota; kingdom Metazoa; phylum Chordata; class Mammalia; order Primates; family Tarsiidae; genus Tarsius; species Tarsius wallacei. The sequence continues at coordinate 16,136 of CAUYQG010009439.1, forward strand.
AACCTATTATAGTGTGTATTGGGTCAGAAAGATTTATGTAGGGGCTATTCTATTCTATGAACAGATTTAACTGTATAAAAATTTCATAATGGCACTGAGGTAGTTTTAGAAGTTTCTTTATAAAAATCATGTAATTCCAAAAGTTACATTTATGCCTTTTAACTGAGGAGAATAAAGCAGATTTAAGAGCCAGTAGAAAGAAGGAAGAAAATCAGCAGTAGAGAAAACCTGATGGAGGTGTGTTTAAAGAGTACAATGTTAAAGATTCCTGGCAGCATTTATATACAAGGGACAAAATTCTAGTTGAAGTCTATAAACAGTGAATTCTACTTAGCACTTTCTGTTTATAGATTCCTAACCATCTTTTCCAGATTCCCTCTGAATATATTACACAGGAAAAGTAAATAGAAGTCATTTACTTTTGGTTGTTGGAGATTTTTTTTGCACTTGTGATAGTGGGTTTTTTTTTTTTGCTGTTTTCTTAGTTTAAGTTTGACCTCTGCCAGAGGAAGTTTTCCCCAGACTAATATGGGAACTTCAAAACAAGAATTAGTGGTCATTGAACGATCTGAACATGACTTCAAGTTCTGCCACTAGCTTTTTTTTTTTTCCCCTCCACGTTATCTTGAATAGATAACTTCTGTTTTTTCTTCCAAAAGTTGAAAATAACTGCCTAGCATATTATACTCAGTAGGTCCTGAATAATTTTTGTTGTTGCTTAATAAATTTACGGGTAATAAAGAGAAAAGTACAAGATGTCTTGGTTGAATGTCAGGGAATTTCTGATTTTTTTCCTTTTTGATAGAATTTTTGTTACTGTAGTTTGCTTTTTCCTCTAAACTATCTAAAGTAAGCTAAGAAATGTTTAAATATGCTTGAGAAGAAATATAGTCAGTAATTTATCATGTTAATTTTCAACATATAAGGTGCATGGAAATCTGTTTTGGAGATATACACACCTGAAGGGCGTTAAAGCAGGGATAGCAAACAAATTTCACTTGGGGTAACAAATCTAATTGCTCAGTGGTAGCTGCCTGGAGTGAGTGCTGTGTTTAGAAAACTCGGAGCCCAAGTTTAGGCTTAGCAGGAAAGAGTGCTGTGATTAGCAGTTTCTGCTACTGGGTGGGCAGTGGACTTTTGTCGTGGATGCCAAATATTCATTCAGTAAGTATTTATTGGATGCCTTTTACATGTCAGGCACAGATCTAGGTGCTGATACCTCACAGACTAAAATATTTACCTTTGTGGTATTTACATTCTACTAAGACAGAAAATAAAATACATATTTTGTGTTTTAAGAGAAATGACCTGGCTGGTTATGGTGGCTCACACCTGTAATCCCAACACTTTGGGAGGCAGAGGTGGGAGGATCGCTTGAGCCCAGGAGTTCAAGACCAGTCTGGGAAATATAGCAAGATCTCATCTCTACAAAAAAATTTTTAAAAAATTAGCCAGGTGTGATGGTGCGTACTTATCTCGGGAGGCTGACATGGGAGGATCACATGAGCCCAGGAGTTAGAGGCTACCGTGAGCCTTGATTGTGCTCCACTGCACTCCAGCCTGGGCAACAGGATGAGATCCCGACTCAAAAAAAAAAGGCCTGACTTCTTCAATAAATAAATAGCAAGAAATACAGGGGGAGGAGACTATAAAATTAAAAGAGACTCAAGAGGCTTATCCACTAAGTGCAATGTATGAACCTTAGTCAGATCTGCTTGAGCAAACTAACTGTAATAACTGTAGTAACTAACTGCAAAACTTGGGAAATTTGGACACTTTTAATGAAAAGGATTTGTCAGTTTTCTTAGGTGTGATAACATACCGTTTTTTAAAAAGATCTTACTTTTTAGAGATGTTATAAAGAATTTGCAAATTAAAATATGATGTTGGGATTTTTAAAAAATAATTTGGAAGGGAGAGGACCATAGATGAAATAAGACTGGCCATATACTGAAAATTGTTGAGGGTAGATGCTATATGGATACATGAGATTTCCTACATTCTAGTATGAGGTGGGATGAGGAAGCACTTTTTAAAGGGTAGTCAGCAGAGATTTTATGGAGAAGGTAAGTAAAGAGCTGAAGGCAGTGAGGGAACAAGCCTTGCAGGTAATCTTGGGGCAAGACATTACAGTCAGAGGGAAGAAGTACAGTGACCCTGAGATGGGGGCGTGTCTAGACTGCAAGAAACTACGAGAAGACTAGAGTGTGAGCCAGTTGTGGTGACGTGCTCTCTCTTAGGAGACTGAGGCAGGTGGATTGCTTGAGGAGACTAGAGCGTGAGCCAGTTGTGGTGACATGCTCTCTCTTAGGAGTCTGAGGCAGGTGGATTGCTTGAGCCAAGGAGTTCCATATCAGCCTTAGCGACAAAGTGAGACCTTGTCTCAAAAAGTAAATCAATAAATAAAAGAAGACAACAACAAGAGTGGCTAGATCAGAGTGAGAGTGAGTAGCAGAAGATAAAGTCACAATGGTAAAGGAAGGGTAGAGATTAGATTGTGTAAAGCCAATTGGCCATCCTTGCTTCCGTGTAAAAATATTTAATTCATTTATCTAAAATAAGTCTTCTACGGAGTAGTCACTGTAGAAGCTATACACTTACTCAACAACACTAGTATTAATATTTTTAGAACTTTTTTTCAAATTGTCCTCTATGCCAGTTTAAGAGCCACACATGAAAATAGATCTTTACTTTGTATTTGCTTCTGTTTTTTAGGACTAAAGGGATTATTAGCCACATGATATTTCATCTTATGTATCAGATGTGACTCAGAAAGGATTTTGACAGAAAGAAAATAGGAAATAACTTGAGGCTATTTCTAAAAATCAGATCTGCTCTGAGAAGGCAATTATTGTTTCTCAAAGTCAGATCCACCCATAGCCTAAAAAGGAATTTTAATAATGTTGTGGGCAATTGTAGCATCATTGGAATAAGGGTACAAGCTCTGAGAGTGATTAGTATGGAAGGCATTGTACTCATTTGGATATCTGAGGTCTGATACATTGAGACACACACATATACATAACACCATGGACATTTCTTAGTACTTAAGTACTCAAAACAGTCACTGCAGATAAGTTTCATTTATATCATGCATTCAAGATTAGAAGGATGGCATTTGAAATATAGTGAAATTGTTTTTCTTGCCATGGCATACACTTGGGGAACTAAAAGAATAACACATTTAGTGTTAAGAGATGAATCTGGCTCTCAAGTCATATATTCATGCTTCATTTCTCAGTTTAGTAGATGCTTCAAGACAAAACGACTTACCATAAAGAACTGTTTCTTAATCTTTATTATTAAAAGTATAGAAAAAAAATGGATCTCATCCAAATGTCTAAATGCCAATAAAAACCTCAATAAATATGGAATTTTAAAAATCTACTCATAGGACAATATACATATAAGACTGCTAATTTTGAACAATTGTCATAGTAGTTCATTCTTTATAGAGATAATTTTTCCAACCTAAGAAACTAAACTTATATCAATGATTTTTACCCTACTGAAATACTGAATAAAGAAAACCATTCTTTTTCTAGTCATTGATAGGTAATGCTGGAGGAGTACAGTGTTTTCATTTGTATTTTTAACCAATACTGTTTTGATTTTAATGGCATTAAGTAGAACCTAATGAACTTTTATTATGTAGTAAACTGTAATGGCCACTAAGAATATAAGTATATAACTGCATAAAGAATATTTTAACAAAGCTTGTTTTAAACATTTTTCAGTACATTGTTAGGAATCTAGTTCTTTAATTCACTCAGAGTTTTTGTGCCTTTGTTGTATATATGAGGGGGACCGCCCAAAGAAACGGAATTATCTTTTGAAGGGTGGGCCTCTTGTAATACACTCGGAATTTGTTCCTCCGGATCAGACACTCAAACCAAAGTTTTTATCTGGAAGTTTTGAAAAACTTGTGTCACAATTTGCAGAAGAAACATCCCAAGTTGTGGCAAACAGGTGACTGGTTGTTGCAAACAGGTGACTGTGGTTCTTCCACCATGACAAGGCACCTGCCCATACCACCCTGAGTGTTCAGCAGTTTTCCACCAAAAACAGCATGACCCCTATGCCCCATCTTCCTTATTCACCCAATCTCGGGTGACTTTTTTTTGTTTCCCTGATGAAATAAGTCCTTAAAGGGAAACGTTGTGGAAGAGGTGAAACAAAAAAAAGGGCAGAAGCACTAAAAGGCATCAAAATTGATGGATTCAAAAAACTGTTTTGAACAATGGAAAAAGCATCTTGACAAGTGTATTGCATCAAATGATGAGTACTTCAAAGGTGACTGAAGCTTAAACATGTAAGAATAATTGCACAATTTTGTATAAATAAATACTGTTTTTTGGGGAGTCCCCCTGTATATGTATATGTATACATATATGCATGTGTATAGATAGATAGATAGCCAGACCCTTTCTTCATATACTGCACACACTATTAGGATTGAACTGCTAGACTGGATTATTCAATGTGTTTTAAACGTGAGTCTATTAGCATGGAACATAGAGCCCATGTTTAATTCCTGGGCTTTCATTAACTCTGAAAGTCTTTGAAAACCTATCTTTGATTCATCCGTAAAATAAAAGTGGCAGCAGTTTTTCATAAAGGACTTTGAACATCTATCAGTATGATGGTACCATACTAATATATGACTTATTTTAGAAATCACTTTCATTCAGTCTGTTGATTTAGGGGTAGGATTATGAATCTTTTTTATTTCCATTTTTGTGGAATAAATAAATAAACTTATGGAAGAGAAGAGAGAGAAGGAAGCAAGAGAAGGAAGGAAATTTAAAAATTGGTTCTCACAACATAGTAAACATAACCATGGTTAATTCTCTTAACTTGGATCTACTTAAGTGTCCATGACCTAATGAGCTAAGGCTCAAATGTATAAATTAAGTAGAAAAAGAAGTTGCGGGTCAGGCTCATGCCTGTAATCCCAGCACTTTGAGAGGCTAAGGCAGGTGGATTGCTTGAGCCCAGGGGTTTGACGCCAGCCTGGGGAACACAGCAAAACTTCATCCCTCACAAAATTTTTTAAAAAAATTAGCTGGGCGTGGTGGCATGCACCATTAGTCCCAGCTACTCAGGATGCTAAGGTGGAGGGATCACATGAGCCCAGGAGGTTCAGGCTGCTGTGAGCCAAGCCGTGATTGTCATGATCATGCCACTGCATTTCAGCCGGGGCAGCAAAGTGAGACCCTGACTCAAAAAAAAAAAGAAAGAAAAAAGAAGTTGCTTCGCAAAAGGGACATCTATCTTATATTTCATGTTGACCTAAACATTATGACCATGATAAAACCTATACTTAATTTTGGAAATAAAATGATTAAGAATTAGAAGATTCAATCTGTTACTTAAGCTTTGTAGATTTTTGCAGCAACGGGTTCCATGTTATACTTCTTAGCTTGTGCATTGCAGGATACTCGTAATTCCATATCCCTGCCTCTTTCACTTTCATCTCTGCATTACTCTGTCACTAGCACTCTTTATCATCCTTTGCCAATGTAAGTCATGTGCATTGCCCTTCCATAGTGCTTTAAATGATAAATTAAGGAGGTAACATGTAGATGGCGAGTATAATACTTTTCCTGTTGTGTGTTACTTAATTTTCTTCTTTAACGTTTCTTGCCTAGTTTTGGTGTATGCCTTAGTGGAGATGGTATATTCTATCAGACACAGAGATGACTGTGACCTGTAAGGAACAATATTTTTTAAACTCAGTAGTTTAGGAAATAGTCATAGATTCACTGATTTCAAAGCCTCGTTAATCCTTTGTCCATCCAGAACCTATATACCTAAACTAGCAAAGTTTGATAGAATTAACGGTCTAGTGGAATTTCAAAAGCTGTTTTCTTTTGTGGTTGTCTTTTACAAAAATGTCAAACAATTGGGGACTTCATCATTACCATAATAATATGTGACTTTAGGGGAAAACTGGACAGTCAACAGGAAAAGATGAAAAGATCAAGAATGTGGTAAAGAATTTTATAGCTTCTTTCTTCTACAAGAATTAATTATGAAGTGATTGGCGTTGATTTTTTTGCTAGTTCCTCATTGTAGTGCTCAACATATCATTTGGCTTTATCTTTAGAAGGCACAATTAAATTTTATTTTTTAACAATAAGTAAAACAGTTGAAGGTGCTTTGTTGGTTCTTCAAAACCTTAATGTTGTATTCCTGGTTCTTGGCAGATACTATCCATGGTACTTCATGTTCCTCTGGGTGTATGCCAGATTTCATGAACTAAATGTACAAGAAGCACTAAAAACTGATTTTCTTTAATGTTAGACTACATTTAACGTGATGGATTTTTCTTTGAATTGTTTCTCACTACCAATCTCTAAATTTACCATCAAAGGACCAAAATATCCAAATTACAAAATTAGTTAAGTTATGAGAACATGTATTAAATATGTCTTTTGTGAAGTAGTGGCTGCTTCTAATTAGAAACTAGTCCTATAGATAAGCTTCACGTATTCAAAAGCTTTTTAAAAGTACTTTTTGCTTTACTGTTATTTTCATTTTTAAGATAGGATGATTCAGTCTCTAAACTAGTCCTGTCTGTTTACTGGAGGAGCTGTGATGAATTTTAAGGTGGGCTCTTAGACTGTTGAACATAGAGCATATCTGTGACTTTAGTGATATAAGACATTTAAAAAAATTCATCACTGACATTTATTCAACAAAAAGAAAATAACATTTTGCTAAAGCTTCTTGGTTGTGTCTCTTTTAGAAATGGCATGTCAGTTTATTTACATTTAGTTCAGTTCTTAAAGACCAGTCTTTTAAGCTTTAGCCAAAATTTGTCTCCTAAAGCTGACTTTAAAATGGCTTTCAAAAAGGATTTGCTAAGTTTCAGAACTGAGTAGGCTGTTAATGATTCAGTAGGCCCCCTCATTTTCCTCCTACCCCTTAAATTGAAAGCTCCTTCATACCATCTAGGTGCCCTGAGTCATCATGGCTAAACTCTAAAGAAGAATTGTCATATGGAAAAACTCACCATGAAGTAAAAATGTCAGAAAACAATCTGAGTCAGAGATCATTCATTGATCACAATGATACAACCCAGAAGTTATGGGCTTCATTTAAATATTTGAATGTACTCACATGCATGTCCTTATTATTGGATTGCAAATCCTCTAGTGCCTAATAAAACATTTTGTGGTGTTTATTCCTAGTTAGTTTTTAAATTAGTTTGATTTTTATGATGTTACATGGAAAAGATTTTATTTTTCATTGAATATATATATCAGAGAAGAGAGGCAATATGATACAGGATAAAAACCACTATGTCAGAAGTTAGGGGATCTTGAGTTCTGGTTCATCTATTCAGTATGTGACCTCATGGATTTCATTGAACTTCCCTAGGCCTTAGTTTCCTTATCTTCACAAGGTCAGCAACTCTATAGCACTTATGTCCCTTTTGGAATCAGTCCATGGCAAATAGAGCCCCCTTTTGATACAACACTATCAGAAACTATGTATATAATTGGCAGTCTAGATGAAATCTATTTGTCATCTCAGTTATAACAAGTCTCTTTCAGCTCCAGGATTCCATGACTTTAAATAATTTGCCTATAGAAAGTCTCTCTCTTCATACTTTCTATACTATCCCTTCACATTGAATGGTCAGGGTTGAAACTGAATTTGAGAAGTCTTTATAGTCAGAGATAGCATGTTTATGTTTCATATAGTGATGTTAAAAACAAATGATTAAAGAAGATTGGAGGACTTTAAATTCCAGATGGAATGGAAACAAAATGGTTAGTGCTAGTTTGCTTTAAATTCCTTTCAAGTTCTAAATGTTCTATGGCACAGATCTCAGATAAGGGAAGTTCAAAGTGGTATAGTTGTCTGGAGGGTACATAATGAAGCAGAATGAATGCTAGACTGAGAGAGAAGAGGGCTGAGTTCTAGTTCTGTTTTTTAACCTGATTAGTGTCTTCATCTATGTAATGGTATCAGACTAGTGCTTCTCAATGTTAATGTATTATACACATTACCTGAGAATCATATTAAAATGCATATGCTAATTCAGTAAGTCTTGGTGGGGCTTGAGATTCTTCACTTTTAGCAAGCTTCTAGATGTGTTACTGCTGTGGGCTATGGGCCACATTTATAAAAACACTAGGTAATTTCCAAGACTCCTTCTGGCTTAGAGGATCTTTAAATCATAACTTCACTTTTTTATCTTCAACTCTTTCACATCACCATTAAACGGGGCAGGTGCCTCAGTTTACTTACCCTCTCAAGATTCTGAGTAAAAAGTCCCACTGAGACTTAACTTAATCCTTTATCCAAAATGCTTGGAACCAGAAGTTTTCTGGATTTTTTTTTCCCCCCGGATTTTGAAATACTCCAGTGAGCATTTCTTTTGAGTGTCAAGTTGGTACTCAAAAACTTTCAAATTTTGCAGCATTTAGATTTTGGATTTTTGGGTTGGGATGCTCAGCCTGTACTTTCATAGTAAGGTTGTTGAAAAGAATAAAGATAATATATAAAACCCTCAGTACAATGTCAAACATAAAGTAGGTACTTAAATATTGGAAGCTATTTTAATTATTATTATTGGCATCTTGATTTGGTTTGGAAGAAAGAGAAGAAGAAGAGGGAAAGATCTGTCACCCAGCTCAGGACTTCCCTCCTGTTTGCACACTTAAATTTTCAACTGCAGGCCAGGCGTGGTGGCTCACGCCTATAATCCCAGCACTTTGGGAGGCTGAGGTGAGAGGATTGCCAGAGCTCATGGGTTCGAGGCCAGCCCGGGCAGCTTGTCGATACCTCATCTCTACAATATTTCAAAAAATTAGCCAGGTGTGATAGCTTGTACCTGTAGTTCCAGCTACTTGAAAGGCTGAGGCTGAGGGATCACCTGAGCCCAGCAGGTGGAGGCTGCAGTTGCCATGAGCGTGCCACTGCACTCCGACCTAAGCAACAGAGTAAGACTCCAACTTAAAAAAAAATTTTTTTTCAACTGCTTATTAGACTTATTAACTCAAATTCTTCAAATTTACCATAGCCAAAAAGACCTCTATTTTTCTTTCTATATATGTTCTGCCTCCTTTAATCCTGATGGAGGTTAATATTTTACTCTCTATGTGCTGGTTAGGAACCTGTCATTTCTGCTTTGGTTTTTCAAATATAGTTGGACCTCCATATTCACAGGTTCCACCTCTGAGGATTCACCCAACAATGGGTCCAAAATATATTTTTTAAGTCCACACAATAAAAAATAACAATTCAACAATAGAAATAATGCAAATTTTAAAATTCAGTATAACAACTATTTATATCACATTTATATTATATAGGTATCATAAGTAATCTGGAGATAATTGAAAGCATATGGAGGATGTAAGTAGGTTATATGCAAATACTATGCCATTTTATCTAAGGGACTTGAGCATTTGCAGATTTTGGTATTATGGGGAGTCCTGGAACCAATCGCCTGCAGGTATCAAGGAACAACTGTATATATGTTTCTAACTCTCCCCATGGATGTCTCAAAAGTACCTTAAACTTTCATGCCCAGGATTAAACTCATGGGAGCCTCAGGAGTACCAGACTACAGAAGTGTTTAATAACCTACAGAAGAGATTTATTACCCTTAATGTGAATTAATTTCTAACATTGTCCCTCTTCCCAAAAATATTCTCCTTAGCAGGCAATAGTTTTGATATTGGAGCAATCATTTCTAAATAATTAATAATATAAATATTCAGGTAAATAGATATTGACTGTCAGAAGAATTCTAACAATAAGCCTTTATTGAGCTACTACTATGTACTAGACATTTGCTTAACATCTCATAATAATCCTTTGAGACAGGTAATATCATATTATTGAAAGGTAATAGGGTATATGAATTTGCAAGTAGAAACTCTTAACCAAGACTTCTCAGGTTCCAATCCCAGATATTAGCCCTACCACTTATTAGTTTGTGACCTCAGGCAATTTACTGAACTGATTTGGGCCTCGGTTTTTTCCTACATGAAATAGAGATGATAATATTACTTATCTCCTAAAAATAATATTATAAGCTAAATAATGAATACGTAAAACTCTTTGCAAACATGCCTGGCACTTACTATAAACACTGCATATGTGCTGGTTATTATTGTTATTTATTATCTTAGATTTACAGGTTAGGAAATTGAGACTCAGTGAAGTTGGTCTAAGCCTCACAGCTATTAAATGATGGTGCCAGGAGTCAGACATAGACAATGTGACTCCAAAAGTCCCTTAGCCACTTTATTTTATTTCATCTCAAGTAACAATAATTTATCTCATCCTCTTGCATACAGACTTCGTATTAATGGTCTCACTGTGGTTATAAGGGTATTATAATTCATTCTAGCACTCACACCTGGTACTTAAAATGTAGAAGATCTAAAAAATGCAGTTAAGAACTCATTTTAATAGGATCTGAGAAGCACAAGAATATATGTCTTAGTTCTGTTTTATACCATATGCATTATTTGTTTTTCTCCCTTGTTAGTAGTTAAGTCACCAAAATTCCTAGTACTAGTTTTTATTACTCTTGTAGTGACTGTAGTTGTGTGATTTACTTACTCTGTTAAATCTTATTTTGCTAAACATTTTCAGAATAACTTGGAGGCTCAGTAGCATGTCCTAATTACATCATGTGATTAAAATGGAGGCTTTATGAATATGATTATTCCTCTTTTGAAATTATGTGATGATTCACCTGTTAAAAGTCCAAGACATTTCCATTTCCTAAGGAGTCTTTCTGTGACTTTTAGTTTTTGTCATCTGCTTTTTTAATAGAAACTTTGATTTTAGTATTTTGATGTAATTGTATTCGATTCTGTATATAGATTAATCTGCTTAATTTTATAAACTTTAGTCTCTGACACTCAGGTCTTCAGTAAAAATAAAAAAGTACATTTTGTTACTGTTTAAAGCTTCTGTAGATGATTTGTGTCTCCTCCCCTCCTTATCTCCCATTACTTATTTTCTTTTGTTTCTGTTAGTTTTGTATTCCTTTGTGGCAAAAGAATTTCCTTTGTATTAAATTAAGATATTATAAAGGCAGAAGGTATAAAGTCTTGTAGTCTTTGAAAGGAGGGCAGATTTGAAAAGCCAGAATCATCTGTGAAGAAGAGTCTGTTAATAACCTTTGTTTTGGAAATGAATTCTGTAACCCAGTATATTTACCCTTAGGGGAAAAAACACCACTTGAAGTAGTTGTTATGTAAGTTAAGTCTCTTTCGACTATGACAGAAACTCAGTCCAAATAGGCGTAAGACTAAAAAAGGAAATATATTGGTTTGTATACAGTTGTCCAGGATAGGTATGGCTTCAAGAATGGCTTCACCCAGGGCTCAAATAATGTCATCAAGACTCAGTTTCTGTACATTTCTTAGCACTGCTTTCTTGGTGTTGGCTTTATAATCCATCCTTGCATGAGCAAAAGATAGCTTCAATCTCCTCTTCCCTTAGATCCTCACAGTGTCATGTATAGCTGGAAAGTGACCATCTTTCCTAGAAGTCCCAGCAGAAGTCTCACTGCGTCTCGTTGGCTCTGACTGGCCCACTCCCTTGTGGCCAGGGGAATGTGAAGTTCTGATTTTTGAGACCGAGCTGCCGTATGTTCAGCCATTAAGTTTGAGGGTGTAGAGATGACTCCACCAGAGATACATAGACTGAGGGTAAAAGAGAGTTTTCCCCCCAAAAAGAAAATGAAGATACCATTATACCAGAGAAAGGGTGAGTGTTTGTTGGGCACCAGAAAATAGATGTTCATAATGCTTGATGGTACCTTTTCCATTTTAAAAGTTAGCACGCAATTGAGGAAAACCAGTTAGAGTATTTTTTTGTTTTTTTTCTTATTTAGTGCTAATTTGAGATTTGTGGGAATTCACTTCTACATTACTGTTTTAAAGCGATATATAAATGGGAATTTCTAGGACTTTTCAACCTCTGAGAGATTTGAGAATGTGTCAAAATTTAAAATTGGGTGCTTAACAAATACCATTCTGCTAATTTCTTTTTTGCTTTATTAATCAAATTTGTTGATAGCTAATTCCTTAGTGTCTTCAACAGACTTGGCTTTTGGACCAAGAAATTAATTAAGAACCATGAAAACTAAGGCTCTCTCATAGACACTCAGAACCTTGGGGAGAGATAGAGTAGAAGTATGGGGTCAGGAAGGGCATTAACAGAGGCTTCGCATGTTGATTTCTGTTAACTGACTTTAATCTAAAAATGAAAATTTGGTTCTTTTTTTTTTTTTTTTGAGTTGGAGTCTCACTCTGTCACCCAGGCTCCGGCGATCCTTCCGCCTCAGCCTTCTGAGTAGCTGGAACTATAGATGCGCGCTGCCACACCTGGCTGATTTTTGATTTATTGTAGAGATGAGGCTCGCCAGGTTGCCCAGGCAATCCACTCACCTCAGCCTCCCAAAGCGCGGGATTACAGGCTGAGCCACCGAGCCCGGCTAAAAATTTGGTTCTTACTGAAAAGAAAAATAAGATACCCGTCGTGTAGTTACTCTTCCTTTTTAACACAAAAATTATGAAGCGAAATGGAAAATAACATATTACAGTCTCTAATATAATCATGTAGATAGCTCCTCCTATTTTTTATGTAGTATTACTGTGAATATGAATGAGTATGTCTACTCCCAAAAGGCTTTAAACATTTTGTAGTCTTTAGGAAGTTTTTTTCTTTTAAATTTCTTGATACTTTTGAAATATTTATACCTTTTAATTCATCAAATTAAAGATTCCATAAGATCTAATTTAATAAACTTTTTGATGTCTTCTTTTCCTTTATTCCTTCAGTGTTAAGTGCTACAAGATAAGCAAGACAGTTTCTTCTTTTGAGGAGTGTTCCCCTTTAATAGGATATAGCATAAGGTCATATGTATCTGTAATGCAAAATGGGACACAAGGTCCATAAAAGAATTGCAGATTATCTGTGGGAGCTCAAAGATTATACCCAGTTTAGGGGATAGGGAATGACTTTCTGATTTGAAGAGTAATATCAAATAGGTCTTGAAATAATTATTAGAATTTTTTACAGGTGAATAGTGATAATATTAACATTTGTTATTTGCTGAGCATTTATTAAATACTTGGTTTCATTTTTGTCAAAAATGTTTGATATATAAGGTGGTTGCTGTGCCTCATGCCTGTAATCCTAGCTACTCAGGTGACTAAGGCAGAAGTATCCCTTGAGCCCAGAAGTTTGAGGCTAGTGTGGGCAACATAGCTAGACCCCATCTTAAAAAAAAAAAGTCTGATATATGTGATATAATGGACAGCCATGTCACTTTAAATTGGGGGGACACTTTAGGAGGCCAAGGCAGGAGGATTGCTTGAGGTCAGGAGTTTGAGACCAGCCAGTGTAACATAGCCAGAATTCCATCTCTACAAACATAAGTAAATTTTTAAAAAATAAAATAAATTGGGAGGAAAGCTGGGAAGAATTTGAATTAAGGTGGGTCCAAAAAATACATGGCTTGGGCCGGGCTTGGTGGCTCAGCATGTAATCCCAGCGCTTTGGGAGGCCGAGGCAAGTGGATTGCCTGAGCCCACGGGTTCAAGACCAGCCCGGGCAACTTGGCGAGACCTTGTCTCTACAAAAAAAAAAAAAAAAAAAAAAATTTGCCGGGCGTGGTAGCGCGCGCCTGGAGTTCCTGCTACTTGGAAGGATGAGGCAGAAGGATCACCAGAGCCCAGCAGGTCGATGCTGGGGTGGCCGTGAGTGTGTGCCGCTGCACTCCAGCCTGGGCAACAGAGTGAGATTCCAACTCAAAAAGTAATGAGATGTAGCAAATAAGAAGCTTTCTACTTCAGTCCCCGCAGTAACTCTTTGTATATTAAGAGTTGAGAATTATTTCTTAACAAAAATTGCATTGTGTCTCTGGGGAGGTAATCAATGCTGTGCATGAAAACCTAATCATATATACATTGTCTTAAAAAGTGCTAGTTTATTTTTCTATTTAAGGAATTCTTGTGACTGGATTAGCAATACTAGCAATTGTGGGCTCTGTTCTACGTACTCTGGAGTCAGTGTATTTATTTGTTCGGTGTCCATGTAAGTCTTAGTGTGTTTTACAAATATAGGATTGTTCGTTTAAAGTGAGCCTTTCAAGATACAGTGTGACTTTAAATAAATGGTCTTAGAAAATTTATAAATAGTCTAATATTTACTGAAGAGCATTTTCATAATCACAGAAATATATTTTAGAAGCTATTCAGAATTTAAATCTTTAAATAAAGTCTTCTTTTTTTTAAAGGTATTAAGAAAAGCAGTTAGACAAAGTGTATTTGCATATGGTTTTAATTCCAGTTCATTGAGTTGTATGAAAAAGAGCCCAATTAATTTAAACAAATAAGATATCTGAGTTTATGGTATTCTGAGCCTACTATTTTTTTTATTGAATGCTGGGGTATAATAAAATGCCTCCATTTATGTTTCTCTACAAAAGATTGTTCTGACAGTAAGTTTAAGTGATTTTTCACAATTTATTGCTGTCTAAAAATTTCTCTTGCCTTCACATTTTGTTCTGAATATCTTGGTTTCTTTCCTCCACCCACACAAATGCTGAAGGCAAAGGGAGCAAGAGTTGCAAAGTAATATAGTGAATTTGAGAACCCTGGTTTCTTTTTTTCAAAACAAAATGAACTGTATTATAAGATTGCTTTTTATTGACACAAAAAGGGAGGGAAGGCTGTTCAATAAATGTGTGACTAATCTAACTGATTTATCGAATGAATAGGAAGCTTTGCTAATTGTCCTTGTAGATAGTTGACTCAGTAAACACAGTGGTGGTGATAGACCAAATACTCTGTGGTAAAAGACTAAAAACAACAACAAAACAAACCAAAAAACCCACACCAAATGTATAGAGCCAGATATCAGCAATTTTATATCTATTGAGGTCTTCAAAGAGAAAGCGATGTTAATTAGGATGTTGTTTGTATTTCTATTACGAAAAATGATAATGTTAACTTGCATAAAACCCAGTAGTTTCACAAATGTCAATATGTGAAAATATTAATAAAGAAGATCCTTGCAGAGAATTTTAAGCTGTATGAAACTCAAAGATATGTGTGGAAATTTAAACATGATATCATATAGTCTGTAGTAAAACTCCAATAAAGGCAGGAGCCATAAGTAGGACAAAATAATTAAAGATAACAATACAAGCAAAATAAGAAGTTTTAAAAAAAATTCATTATAGGTGTCACATTAGTCCTCTCAGTCTGTAACTCTGGTTAGAAATGTAAAACTTTAGGAAATTTTTGAGATCTTATAAGAAAAAAAAAATTTTCTTTGGGGGTGGGGTGTGGAGAGAAAGAAGTGTTGGTGGCAATGAAAATGTGTCCAATACCTTTTAAAAGTATATTTGCAAATCTGCTCACAGAGAAATGTATTGTGTGTAATTTTGTTTACTTTTAATTATTATATGATTAAAAATAGGAAATCGCAAAAACTCCTACGGGGGAAGTTTTTTTGTCATTGTTTTTGTTTTATTTGTTTGTTTTTTTGAGTTGGAGTCTTACTATGTCACCCAGGCTGGAGTGCAGTGGCACGCTCACAGCCACACCAGCGTCGACCTGCTGGGCTCCAGTGATCCTTCGGCCTCAGCCTTCCAAGTATCCGGAACTACGGGTGTGCACTACCGCGCCCGGCTAATTTTTTTTTTTTTTTAATTGTAGAGCTGAGGGCTCGCCAAGTTGCCCAGGCTGGTCTCGAACCCATTGGCTCAGGCAATCCACTTACCTCGGCCTCCCAAAATACTGGGATTACAGGCTGAGCCACAGAACCTGGCCTTTTTTTTTTTCTTTTATATTGGAGTCTCTGTCACCCAGGCTGGAGTGCAGTGGCACTCTCACGGCTACCGCAGCCTCACCCTGCTGGGTTCAGGCTATCCTGACTCAGCCTTCCAAGTAGCTGGAACTACAGGTGCACGCTACCTCTCCTGGTTTGTTTTTTTTATTTATTTATTGTAGAGACAGGTCTCACCAAGTTGTCCAGGCTATTCTGGAACCCCTGAGCTCTGGCAGTCCTCTCACCTTGGCTTCCCAAAGTGCTGGAATTACTGGCCACCGCCCAGCCTTTTTTTTTTTTCTTTAATTATTTATTATCCTCTTTAAGGTGGGAACATTTCTCACTAGTCTCCTAGCACAGTACCTGACCCCATATAGGCACTCTATAAATGTTTACTGAACTAACCTAAATTTTAGAAATATCAGGGTAAGGCAGGATTATTTTTCTGGGCTTTAAAACTATACTACTCCCTTTGCCCCCTCCTTTACTCCCCCCTCCCCCCATTCACGCCTTGTATCTCAATTTTGTTACAAATAGGTTCTCAGTTTTGAGTGTGAAAAAAACTGGTTGATATTTTTTATCTACCAAATGTTGGCCTGGGCTAAAATTACTTGAAAAGGGGGACTTGGTTTAACAGAGTTTCTTCTTTTCATCTATCTAGAGTCTAGAATGTAGATTCTAAGTTATATTAATGGAAGGTGTCTGTTTTTATTCTGAGATGATTGGGAAGAAGGTAGATAAACTAAGGTGGAGAGTTGGTTTGAAAAAAGGTATAGATATTCTTGTTTAGTGGTGAATCCTAACAATGTAGTTAAAGGGAAGCTAAATTTCAACTTTCAAGTGTTAGCTGAGGGAACAACCTAGTTTTTCCAAGTTAGTTCCAATCACAAGTACAGTTATCCTTTGACAACAAGAAAAGAACTATAGTTAGCAAAATTGTAGTTGTCACAGTCAAGGTCTTGGAAATAGAGGGTTGGGGAAAAAGTTTTAACAACATTAAATTAATACATTTTTAACAACACAGTTTTCAGAAGACATCCACTTCCAATTCAAGCCATATTTATCAATGTTTAAAACCTCACTCACTTTACATTCATTAGAAAACATTACTGTGATATTATGATCTACTAAAGCATAATTGCCCAACAGGTTTGATACTGAATAATACCTCTTTGAAATTTTCAAATTAACTCTTAATCACTTGGAACTTGATAGGTCTTATGCTTCCATTCTCCTCTGCTTTGTTATTATTGTTTAATAAATATCAGCAAAAATTTTGTGTAGCAACCTGGGCTTTCGCAAATTAACATGTTTTAAGAGAATATTTTTCTCATCTTGGTAGTCTATCCATTGTTGTAAAAGTATAAAGACATTTTCTCTGTTGTCAAAATACAGAAGGCAGTCAATCATTAGCATGCTTTTTGTTTGCACTGAACTGAATTGTCATACTTTTTGTACTGAACTGAAAACTTTCAGGTAAAGCTTTATATTTTGGTGTATAAATATTAAAAATCATAAGTGGTGAGTAATTAATTTTGTTCCAGTTCACCCTGCCCCGCTTACCATCCCTTGATCTCATACTTAATCTAATTTGTTCTTGTTTTCAACACCTAAAAAGAGGAAGGCTATAACTAACATCTACAGAGATTCCTTCTGATCAGTCTTAAGCATCCTCCAGCATATTTACATTCCAGAACTGTCTGTGCAGCCCATCTTACCCAAGCAAAGAGCTACATTACTGATATGTTCTTGATCCGTGTGTCTGAGAAAAAAAGAAGGGTGCGAACCCATCCCTTTCTGGTTACCACAAAGTTATCCTGCCTTTCTTAGGGAAAGAGGCTTCCTTCTGTCAGAAATTGAGCAATGACATATACAAATACTAAATGAGCTTGCACAAGCCTCCTGTGTTCATCAATATAGCTTTTCATAAATAAAAAATTACCAAGACATGTGAGAAGAATCAGTAACTAGGAGGAAGACCAGGCTGTGTGTATCTTTTGGGGTTTCAATTTACGGCTTAACATCATCCATCTCATCCTGATGTATATAGCCTGTCTTTTCCTCTTCATCTTTAGACTAACCTCTCATATGTTAGCTTAATCTGTTCTGTCAGGTAACTGTTTGAGATGACATCACTAGAGTCCCAAAGGTGAATTTTATGTATGCTGCATAGTCTATATTTTAGGTCAGACTCTTTCAGTATTCCACCCAAATTTGGCACACACAAAAAAAGAAAAACACCCCAAAAAACAAAAAAAAACCCAAACCAAGTTACCGTAATGTAGATAAACTAGAAATTTAATTTGATATAATGCATTATTGTTAGCCAGATATTGCTGTCAGACATCTTCTAACCCTGGTTTGTTGGTTGGCTTATTTATTTATTCATGAAGTATAGAATGGTAGAAAGAATATATGCTTAAATTCAGAGCTCTCAACTTTTGTTACTTTGTTTCTGAGTGACCTGGAACAAATTATTTAGTCTAATTTGCTCATCTGCCAGAAGACAGTTGTAAAAATTTAGTTTAACATATGAAAGTTCTTAGTACCTGCTATATACATGTTTGTTTTCTCCCCCTTTCTGGAACCTCAGTTTAAAGTGTTCTAATTAACTCTAGGGTGAAGTTCAGTCTCTTTACTCTGATTCTTAAGCCTCACTATAACAGGTGATTCTTTACCTTTTCAGCTGCATCTCATACAGCTGTGAAACATTGATTCAGCACTTGCTGATAGTCGCTGAGCTTATGATTTCCACAGACTTTCTCTTTATTGATCTCCTAACCAAACCCTTCACTCTAGGGAACCTACTGCACACAATATGGTTTTTCCCCCTTTGCCTTTTTTTTTTTTTTTTTAATCTTGATGCTATTGTTTCTTTTTCCTGAAATGTCTTTATCTACTTATCAAAATCTGGTCTGTCTCCCAAAGTCCAACTCAAATTCTTTATATGTGGAGCTTTTCCTGGATCTTCTTCCTTGTAAGTGGTAATACTTTCCTTTAAAGTTTTAGAGTACTTAGGGTCTTCAGCATTAATATGGTACCTGTCCTATACTAATCTGATTTACACCTTTTGTCATAAATATATGTAAGCAAATGTTGGTATAGGGAATCATACTAACTAAAAAGCATTAGTTTGAATAGTGAATGCTCAGTATTTGTTGAGTGATTAATTACATTATTCGTGATTCTAGATGCACAAAGTTAAAAGTAAGGAGACCACACCCTCTGTTTGAAAACTACTCCAATAGCTAAATTAATTAAAATGGAAGAGAAATACACAATTGTTGTTAATACAAAAAAATCATTAATAAGCACTTTATGGAAAGTATAGGTTGAATATTCCAAATGTTTGGGACCATAAGTTTCAGAGTTTGGATTTGTTTGGATTTTGGAATATTTGCATATATATAATGAGCTATCTTGGGAATGGGACCCAAGTGTAAACGTGAAATTCATTTGTTTCATTTTATACCATAAACAAATAACCTGAAGATAATTTTATACAATATTTTCAATAATTTTGGCATGAAACATTTGTGTTAAGTACTTATGTGTGGAATTTTTCACTTGTGGTGTCATGTCTGTGTTCAAAAAGTTTACTATTTTGGAGCCTTTTGGATTTTCAGATTAGGGATGCTCAACCTGTACTAATCTAGGTGGCTCTTTATACTCCTCTGATGGAGGTTATTATCTAGACACCTGTAAATAATTATTAGAGGATTTGATTTTTAGCTATTTAGCCAAATAGAACTATTAGCTAGGTAGATGGGCAGTCTCAGTAATTAGTTAAGAGATTAGGTATTTGGATTAAATACCAAGTCTGCTGGTTTGGTAATATAGTTATCCTCAAAGGAATCAAATGAAATTATATTGGCCATGAGTTTATGTTGAGTATTTACTTGAATATTTAACTTGATTTGATACTGTGGCTGTGGCATAATACAAAAATCTATTTGGTCTTTGTGTTGTGCCAGGTTCCTGGCACAGAGCTCCTAGAAACCCTTAGAATTTTTTGAGTGATAGGAACGTCTTATTTGTAATGAGCTTCTTTCCAATCATAACTGATAAAGTAATGAGGCGATTTAGGGTAGGACCTCTAGATGACCTCAGGATGGGGCTGGCTGGTCACCAGAAGAACCAAGAAATTTGAGGGTTGGGGCTTTTAACCTCACTCACTGACCTCTGGGAAAGGGGAAGAGTCCTGGAGATTGAGTTTTGGATTGGTGAACACATCAAGATGCTGGGAGGGTAGCACGCCTGTAAAAAGGGCTTGGACACTCTATGGCTTCACCCACCAAATACCTAGTCCTATGCTTCTCTTCCATTTGGCAGTTTCTGAGTTGCATTCTTTGTAATAAACCAGTATATATAAATGAAGTGTTTTCTTGCATTCTTCTGTGGCTATGCTAGTAAATTGTGGAACCTGTATTAGAATGGTTTATACCTAGTTGATCAGAAGTACAGACTCAGGAATTTTAATTGACAGCATCTGAACTGGGGGCTGGAATCTTGTGGAACTGAGAGCCCTTTAAACTTGTTGGATCTGACACTACTAAGGTCAGATAGATAGTGTTGGAATTGAATTGAATTACTGGACACTTATTTGGTTGATATAAAGAATTGAAGATGATGAGGAAAATATCAGCAAAAACATAAACAAAAAACCCTTGTCTACAATTAAAACTAGTCTGATTATGAGATTTAAAATTCCAAGCCTAATTGTGAATTTAATAATTTCTGACAGAAAAAGCTGTTGGTTCAGGAAAGTCTTCAGCTGTTTGTGAAAATGTACCTATCTTGTAGTATATTCAAATGATTAGTTTCCTTCAGTTTCTCTAGCTCAAGAAGTAGGTGTTACAGTATCTAGAATTTTAAAAGTTTATGTAAATTCTAAAGTTGCATAAGATCAGTACTGTATTTGAATTCTACATGTATGCCAGCATCCAGTGATCCTTGAGTCTATAAGGTTTTTTTTTAATGTGCTAGTGTTTTATTTATTTGCTTGCTTACTTATTGTAACAGCTTTATTGAGCTATAATTTACGTATATACCATTTACTCACTTAGAGTACACATCAATGGTTTTCAGTAGTTTCAGAATTGGGCAACACAGTCAAATTTAGAACATTTTCATCACCCAAAAAAAGAAACCCCATACTCTTTAGCCATCATTCCACAACTCCCTATTCTCCCCCTACCTTACCCCACCAAGCAACCAGTAATCTACTTTCTGTCTCTAGATTTGCCTGTTCCAGACATTTCATGTAAGTGGAATCATCCAATATGTGATCCTGTGTGACTGACTTCTTTCACTTAGCAGAATGTTTTCAAGTTTCATCCATGTTGTAGTATGTATCAGTAATTCCCTTTCATTGCAAAATAATATTCCATTGTATGGATATACCACATTTTATTTATCCATTCATCAGTTGATGGACATTGGGTTGTTTCCACTTTTTGGCTATTAAGAATAATGTTGCTGTGAACATATGCACAGTCTTTGTGTAGACATACGTTTTTATTTCTCTTGGGTATAGACCTAAAAATTGAACTCCAGGATCATATGATAACTTAATGTTTTATTTTGAGGAACTGCTAAACTGTTTTCTAAAGTGATTGCACCATTTTACTTTCCCACTAGCAGTGATTAAGGATTCCAACTTTTCTACATCCTTACTAATATTTGTCATTTTTTGACTTTTTAGTTATCACCATCCTAGTGGTTTGAAGTGGTTTTGATTTGTTGGTTTGATTTGTATTTCCCTGGTGGCTAATGAGCACCTATTAATGTACTTATTGGCTATTTGTATCTTTTCTTTAAAGAAATAAATGTTTGGGTTCTTGACCAATTTTTAATTTGGTTATTTATACTTTAGTGAGTTGTGAGAGTTCCTTGTATATTCTAGATACAAGTCCCTTAACAGTTACATGATTTGCAAATAACTTTTCCCACTCTATGGATTATCTATGGGAGTACTTAAGCCTAATGTATGTTTTCTCAAAAGGATTGGAGTTAGATGGATTTGACAAGTAAAAAACTGGGCACAGGTAGATATTCAGTAAAGACTTACTAATAGCATAGCAAATGCTATCTGTGTGAATTTGCATTATAGGATAGAGGACCATGACCTAAGAGTTCACAGTGAGGTAGAACTAAAGGAAGAAATAATTTACACACCTGCTGAGGGTGTGGCTGGAGGTAAAGGGACTGTGAGGCATGAATGAGTCCTTGATTGCCTCCTTGGAAGCATTCAGAGATCATTAAAGGAGAAGCAAGCTCTCAGAGGTCAGTGTGTCCAAAGGTGAAACCAAAACCTAAACTACAACTAATAAGAAGATAAATAGGACCACAGAAAAGAAACATCTGAAAAGGCCTAGAAATTGTGAGGTAAGTACACTTTAGTTTAGTTTTTCCTGGCATATTTAACAGTTTCAGGGTACTGAAAGTTTATCATTGACCCCTGAGCTCAACTGAGATAAGTACCAGAGTTTCAGACATCATAGGAGCAGATAAGGACATTTAAAACATTTCTAAGCTGAGCAGGATTTAGAAGAGGAGGTGAAAATCGTTGAGATTGAGGTTCATTTGCCAAAGTTTGGTAACTTTGATTCCTACCAACAAAGCTACTTAAAAGTTTTAGTTATATTTTGGTTTTGTATTTGACTGGCAGGCATGATATTATTAATCAAACATCCTTGTAAATAAAGCAATTGTGGGGAGGAAAAAGAAAGTTCTCTTTAAAAAGATAAATAACTAGTCAGAATTCAGATTGGGAAATAAAAACTAAGAAATTTAATTCTAATCCTTTTCTCCCTTATGAACATGGGTCTTTGTCCCATTATTAAAAAAAAATAGCTCATCAGGATCACTTAGAAAATGTGGAAACTTTGTCTTTAATGTCTTCTTAGAGTTGTAAGAAAAAAGATATATATTTCCTCAGGAGATTATTTGCTATAAGCACAGGGCTTGAAATACATAAGGAATTTGTTTATTCTTAATATTCTTTATGTTTAATCATTAAGGTAGTTTGGATATATATGAACTGTTGATGTCTCAGTATCCCTAGGGTGGAAAAAGAAATACACTTCCAAAGTTTAGAGAGTTGATATGTTGGTCTAAAGAATGGCAGCTCCTCGAGTTTTGTTATGGAATCAAGTTTAAGGCATTCAGAGGCAACCACAGCTACATTCTATTTGGTATGAGTATTGAGCCTGTCATGTCTGGCATCTTGAGCAATTTCATCACCCTAGAATCACATGACGAGGCAGGATTAACAAATAGTAAATCTTAGACTATGCCCAGATCATCACTGCAGGTATGTTTCGTGGACTGAACGTATATCTACATTGGGCACAAGCAGAATATCTGAGCAGATTTATTTCACTGCAACCTAAATGGGCCTGCTGCCAGTACAAGGAGCAAAACAAACGTTATGCAGATTTACTGAAGAATAGCTTCAGGGGATGTGACACAGTTATGGAATGCTGGGAAGCAACAGAAGTAAACTTGCAGCTATAAGACAGAGGGTGTTTCATTTTGTGCCAAAGCATTAAGTGACAAGGTACTATTATAGTGATACTCTCTTAGAAATTTAGCCCTGTTGTGAATCAGAGCTGTTGTCCTGTGGACACGTTGTAAGAAGGCTTTGCAGATAAACTTAGGGCCACCAACAATGTATTTATATGTGGGACTTTGAATGATTCCAATTAAGGTCACCAAGGGTACTTACTGATTTTCCAGTTTGGTATTACTAGGAATGTACTATTCAGTATAGTATAATTGAATTAAGTCTCAAATATCTAAGTAGCCATTTATATGGGTATTAGTACCAATTTTAGGGCCCTGGCATAGTGTTTATTACTTTTTACAACAGGATTGAACACTTAAGGGCAACTAAAGAACTGCTTTTTTTTTTTTTTTTTTTTTTGAGTCGGTCTCCCCCTCTGTTACCCAGGCTAGAGTGCAGTGGCATGCTCATAGCCACCGCTGCCTCTATCTGCTAGGCTCAGGTGATCCTTCTGCCTCAGCCTTCTAAGTAGCTGGAACCATAGGGTTGCACTACTATGCCCAGCTAATTTTTTTTTTTTTTTGAGTTGGAGTCTTACCTTGTCGCCCAGGCTTAAGTGCAGTGGCACTCTGACAGCTACCCCAGCATCGATCTACTGAGCTCCCACAATCCTTCTGCCTCAGCCTTCCAAGTAGCCAGAACTACAGGCCTGCGCTACCACGTCTGGCAAATTTTTTAAAATTTTATTTTGTTGTAGCGATGAGGTCTCACCATGTTGCCCAGGCTGGTCTTGAACCTGCGGGCTCAGGCAATCCTCTCGCCTCGGCGTGCCAAAGTGCTGGGATTACAGACTTGAGCCATCACACCCAGCCTAATTTTTTGATTTATTTTAGAGATGAGGTCTTGCCAAATTGCCCAGGCTGGTCTCGAACCCCTGGACTCAGACAGTCCTCTCACCTCTGTCTCCTAAAGTGCTGGGATTACAAGCATGAGCCACTGTGCCCAGCCCTAAAGAACTTCAATAGAAGAATATCAGACATCTAGACTCAGGTTGAATTGAATAGGTGGAGAGTATAGATTTGCTTGTGCAGCTTATTGAACAAATATGAATAACATTTACGCTTGTAATTTAATTTTAGCATTAAAAAATCTTAAATGTAATTAGGCACAAAGCAGGTTTTGCCTTTGGCTGTGTAGAGGAATAGACTAACTCTATACACAGTCACCATAAGAAAATGTTTCTTTTCCTGAGAAAGCATATGGGGAAATTGGGAGTAGCAGGTGGTACCTTCTGAATAGGAATTTGTAAGTGGGATATCTGAGAGCAGCGAAAGTCAACAAGTAGGTGCCTTTAGTAGCTATTGGTGAAGGTTGTTACCCCAGTTTACCTCTGGGTACTGCTATTGTTTCTCCATGTTAATGAGTATCAAGTGAATCTAATTTATTTTAAAGTGTAAAGTATAAAGCTGGAAATGAACGAGTGTGATCAATTTAAAATGTGATTTGAATGTTCGCCTGTTTTTATGCCTGGGATAATATAGCATTTTATAACCAGACTAAAAAAGTCCAATTCATTTAATAATGCTAAAAAGCACTCTTGTCTTTACATATGAATTGTATTGATTCTTCTGGGGTTTTTTGGTTTGTTTGTTTTTTAAATAGAGTGTTATTTAGCAGATTAGGAATTATACTAAATCTGTTAAAATAAATTATTTTGCTATCATGAAAAGGTAGTTCAGCATCTTAGTTGTACTTCTGACATTTATAGAGCATTTATATAGTTAATTTAGGCTGCCTTTTAAGAAATAAAATATTCTCTTTTGAAGTACCTTATCCCATAACTTGATATTAAACCTATGTTAAAAATTGCTCTGTGCTGCTTCTTACTTCCGTTTCTTCCCTTTTGGGCCACAGACTTCTTAGGGAGGAAATGCTGAAGAAGTGAATTCTTACTTCAGCCAATAGAATCTAGAATTATGTAGTGTTTACCTATTTTGTGTAACATAGGCCCGCCCACACACATGAAGTGCTTAAGTGAAAGAACAGTGAGCAGACAACTAGCTATTCAGTGTGTGATTCCAAGTATAACTGGCAGATGCATACTATCTGCAGTTTATCCTCCGGTGTGAAGGTTGTCTGTATAGATTGTGCTGGTAGCGATGGAATAGAGAGGTAGGTGTTTTGGGCTTCATTTTGTGTCACATTGTCAATGCTTCAAGTTAAAGTAAGTTTGCAAAAGGAATGATTTGAAGTATAATTCATCAGATCATTTATATTTAATGTTTTTTCATATTAAGTTTTAGGAAGTATGATGTATGAATTAAATTTCATTCCATGTTAAGGAAGGAGTTGAATAAATCTCAAGCTCCAAGGCTTTTGTGTTCATGGGTATTATTTATACTATTAATCTCATCTCCCATCAGTCTTAAAGAAAGCCTAAGAAACATAACTACAGGTGTCATTGCCTGTTGATTATTGGTCAACAGAAAACTGAAAGCTGTTCATTTTTTGTATTTTTACAATCCGAGCTATAGTAATTAGGTTTTTTTAAAACGTATTTTAGGACTTAATGTTGTTCATTGTTTTCAATTATATATTTGAGAATTATGTTGCTCTTTGAAGGAAATTTTTTGGTGGTAGCCAGAATGATGGTGCTGTCATTGTGCTTTAGTTAACTGCTGACAGATTATTCACAATCTTAATTTTTTAGCCATAAATTTTTCCCCAAGATCCTCTCATGAAAGAGATTTGAACTTTTGAGATAGCTACAATTTATTATTTAAACATTATCATAAGGTGGGGAAAAACTATAAAGAATTTTTTTAAAAATTGACAGTCATGCTTTGTAGGTTTTGTTTTGTTTTTTGAGTTGGAGTCTCACTCTGTTGCCCAGGCTGAAGTGCAGTGCCACACTCATGGCTACCACAGCCTCGACTTGGTGGGCTTAGGTGATCCTTCTGCCTCAGCCTTCCAGGTAGCTGGAATTACAGGTGTGCTCCATTACACCTGCCTAATTCTTCTTGATTTATTGTAGAGATGCAGTCTCGTGAAGTTGCCCAGGCTGGTCTCAAACCCCTAGGCTCAGGCAGTCCTCTCACCTCCACCTCCCAAAGTGCTGGTATTACAGTCGTGAGTCACCATACCTGGGCTGAAGAGGTTTTAAGTGATGTTTATACCTGAATATTTTGTTTGTTCTTCTGATATGGTTGGAAGACATTTAATAATTTTAGATATGATAATTGATTAGGAGACCTCTTTCTGCTAAAAAATGAACAGTTGTAAGTTTCACAGCAGTGTTCTTCTAATGCATTTTATTTTCACCAAAAGAAAAAAGTATAATTGAAATTTTTTTCTTTCTAAAGGAAATTCATTAAAAGCTTAATCTGATTTCTAGAATGCTGACATGTTGCTCAGAAATGTATGGTTGTTTTTGAACCAATTTTCTAGTCTATATGCGAGGAGGAAGTAGTCTTTCTTATGTATATTCATAAAATGGCTAAGTTAGTGACAAAAGTTGCAAATTAGGGAGAAAGTTAATCATAATAATTTACTTCATTGGGGTATTTGTAATGTGATAATGTAACAATAATCAGAGGAAGAAATTCATGGAAGTATCCCAGCTGTATGTATTTATTGTTTTCCTAATTGAAAAGAGTTAAATAGGAATACAATACTGAGTGAGCGATTTAAAATATTCACTCTGCTTTAAAAAAAAATAGATGTTCTTAGCCTCCCGCACACAATATCTTCTAAATTACTGCTGTAAAAATTTATGGGGAAAACATTATGATTTGGTCAAAGAAAGATCATCTGCTACTTTTGAGAAATTTTCATGAATAAAAGAGAAAATTAAAAGTCTCATGAGATGAAATTTTTGTTCATTAGTGAAAGTAGTAATAATAATTGTCATCTTTTAATAATGATTTCTGGCTGGGCATGGTGGCTCAGCCTGTAATCCTAGCACTTTTGGAAACTGAGGCAAAAGCATTGCCTGAGCCCAAGGGTTCAAGACCAGCCTGGGCAACTTGGTGAGCCCTCATCTCTACAATAAATCACAAAAAACTAGCCAGGCTTGGTGGCATGCGTTTGTAGTTCCAACTACTTGGAAGGCTGAGGCGGAAGAATCGCCTAAACTCAGCAGGTACCATTTTCAATGTTGAGAATCAAACATTTATACAGCATTTAACCTTGAAACTAATTGCATTGGTTTTTGAGGTCTTTGATTATATTTCAAGATCTGTTATTTATTAAGAGCAACAGAAAACTAGAACTTTCTACATAGTATCACAGTTATCTACAAAGAACATATTAATAAACATTTATTTAGTTGCTGAGAAATAAAGGTAAATCTCTGAGAAAATAATTAAATCTTAAGTGATGGGGCAGCATCACCATAAATCAATCACGTATTTATTAAGACATACTTTGTATGCCTAATTTGATACATAGTAGTTATTTAGCAAATGCTTGACTTTTTTTTTTTTTAACATTACATTAGATCCTTAGAAATTGCTGGTTTAACTCTCACAGTTTGAATAATAGTAAGTGACCCAAAAGTCTATGACTTGTAGTCACTTTTAACTTTTCAGAGGTACACATTTGAGTCCTGTGCTATGAGGCTGGCTTATAAAAGAGTGTACTTAGTAAGTGAACCAAACAGATGGCCCAACATCTAAATGTCAGTGCTGCTTTGTTCTCATTCAGTCCTCACAACAAATCCTGTGAAGTATAGGAAGCATTGTCATCATTTTACAGAATGAGAAAATCATGTGAGATAGAGCTGGTTTGTAAATTTGAGAATTCATGAAGGACCCTCATAATTTATTAAGGGCCCAAGTTTTTCTCAAGTGTCTTTTCTAGTTTGAAGAAAACACTTTCGTAATTAAATAATTAGTGATAATTCAAGAAATTATTGACTATCGCTTTTAATTTTTAAATTTTTAATTTTTTTTATTTTAAAGATGTGGGGTACAGTTCAGGGTTAGGTATACAAATGTTCATTATGTAGGCACCCTTGTTGATGAGGTGTGCCCCTCCCTCCCCTGGCAGTTTCCTTCTACTGCCAATCCCTTTCTTATAATATTGTGATAATTGTTCAAGGTCCACTTATGAGTGAGAACATATGGAACTCTGTTCTGTTTCTGTGATAGATCACTGAGTATGATAGATTCTAAATCCATCCAAGCTGCTGTGAAGCCCATATGTTTGTCCTTCTTTATGGCTGTATAATATTTCATTGTATATATGTACCATTTTTTTTATCCAGTCCAGCTTCAATGGGCAGCATGGTTGGTTCTGACTTTTTATTTTTTACAACTCTCAAAAAGAAATATGTCAAAATTACCCAGGGCTGCTGCTTGTTCTTTATTCTTTCTCCTCCCAGCCGTCCTTTCCTCCTTATTTTCCCTTTCATAAACTCTTAAGATTAACGTAGATAGATGGCAGAACTTAAATTTTGTATTGATGCATACATTCCTAGTGTTTTTCACTTGCCCACGGAATGCAAATGTTGCACGATGGTTGACTGGTCACAGTTCATCAGATTTGCCAATTCTCAGGTTGACTAATGCCGATTATCGTGGATGAAAGCATTTACATGGTCTTCATCAAAGCCCAATGGAAGCCGGGCTCGGTGGCTCAGCCTGTAATCCCGCACCTTGGGAGGCTGAGGTGAGTGTATTGCCTGAGCCCGTGGGTTCGAGACCCGCCTGGGCAACTTGGCGAGACCTCATCTCTACAATAAATCAAAATTAGCCAGGCGTGGTAGCGCTCGCCTGTAGTTCCAGCTACTTGGAAGGCTGAGGCGGAAGGATCGCCGCAGCCCAGCAGGTTGAGGCTGCAGTGGCCGGGAGCGGCCACTGCACTCCAGTCTGAGTGACAGTGAGACTCCAACTCAAAAAAAATAGCCCGATGGACTTCCTGAATGTGGAGAATCATTTAGGTCAAATGGCCCTCTTTGAAATGACAAAACCCTTTTCTTGATGTGCTTTCCCCAATGGCATTCTCCCCATACACAGCACAAATGTTTTGAGCTACCTCCAATGCCTTTACTCCTCTGTTAAACTCTAACAGAAGAATATGTCAGGAAGTGTTCATTTTTTACCACTTGACACTTTATCTTCTTTAGCCCATAAATAGCACTAACTTTCTTCAGATCTGCAAAATGCAAGGCATATTCACAAGCACAACATCTTCAGGACAAATAACAAACAATAAACTCCCAATACCAAGTGTTGCATGCCAAAAACAAATGCTACTAACTTATGCATCACCCTAATCCAAATACTCTTAAAGATTTTGATGTACAGTATAAATTCAGAAGCTATGATATAATTGCATATACAAAGTGTTTTTTTTATTAAAACTACTAAGACCATTCAAAAATTGTCCATATATGTCATAACTTAAAAAAAAAAAAAGCATATGATATGGTTCTGCCAGATTGTTGTTAGTGTGTGGATGGGTCACTTGGGTTAGTATCACTCAGTCCAGTGATGGCCACACTTGTGCAGTAACACAAGGAGCCAGGAGGCTATGCACAGGGCAGTTTAATATCAGAGAAAGGACATGAGACCTGGCAGGCACTGTGACATGACAGGATTGGTATAACATGGAATTCTGACACCTTTAAGTTTTGAGAAGGCTAAAAGGAGGCAAACTTTGACTCTTGAATTCATTTTTAATGCCTTTAAAGGACTTTTTTGTTTTCTATATTAATCTTTATTTAACATTTTTATTTTGCAATAATGTTAGCCTTACTGAAAAATTAGAATGCTAATGCAGTAAGATGACATACACCCTTTTTACTCAGCTTCCTCTAATGTTAACAACTTAAATAACTAGAACATATTTATCAAAATCAGGAAATTGACATTGATACTATACTATTAATTGTAGACTACATTCACATTTCACCAGTTTTTCCACCAATATCTATTTTCTGTTTCAGGATCTAATTCATGATCCCCATATCCCATGTAGTTGTTGCATCTTCATAATATCCAATGTGTGATAGTTTCTCAGTCTTTCTTTGTCATTCATGATCTTGGCACTTTCAATTAATACTTACAGTTATTTTGTAGAATGTCTGTCAGTTTGGCTTTGTCTCATGTTTTCTTGTGATTTGATTGAGGACATATATATATTTTTGGCAGTAAACCACAGAAGTGCGATGTCTTGAGTGCATCATATCAGGGATACATGATATCAAGATGTATAATTACAATGTTAACCCAGATCAGTGAGTCAACAAGTTTCTCTCACTATTTTCCCTTGTATAATTAATAAATATCTTGGGGGAGGTACTTTGAGGTTATTACTGTCTTTTTAAAAAAAATGCATGGAACTTGGTCAGTGTTTTAATAAAAATAAGATTGACAGTAGTGGGAAACTGCCAGGGGAGGAGGGCACACCTCGTCAACAAGGGTACCTGCATAATGAACATTTGTATACCTAACCCTGAATTGTACCCCACATATTTAAAATAAAAAAAATTTTTAAAGTAAAAATAAGAACTAGAGAAACTCCAGGTTATTATGTTTCTAGGTATAACTTAACTGCCCAAAATAAACATTAAACAATACTTTTTTTGTGAAGAACCCATAACCTACATAAGATTAATATCATTTACTCCTGGAAATAAAATAATGACTATTTTGTATCTCATAGATTGGTAATGGTTTAAAGAAGTTGGGGAAAATAATTTTTTTCCCCCAAGTTTAAATTTTATCCAAGGGACTTTTAAACTCAGCTGTAAACAATGGTTTGTCATTATCATAGAATTCTGTTCTTAAAGGTCACCCCTATTAGGAAAATACCATCATTTATGTAAGCTCTCACTTTGTAATAGTTTACTATCTTAGAATAAGACAACAATGAAGTTTACTGCATCAATTTCTTCCTTTCATGAAAGATTCATCTGTATTATTTGATGCTGTTTGATAGCATTTTTTCCCACAATAGAACTTGTTTCAAAATTGGAGTCAACCCTCTCAAACCCATCCTTTACTGTTGTTCCAACACTGTTCACAGCATCTTCATCCAGAGTAAATTTCATCTTAGGAAACTTATCCATAGAAAGCAACTTGTCATCCATTCAAGTTTTATGAGATTGCAGCAATTCAATCACATCTTCAGGCTCTGCTTTTAGTTTTCTCACTGTTTTGCCATATCTGCAGTTACTTCGTCTGCTGAAGTCTTAAACCCTTCAAAGTCATCTATGAGGGGTAGACTCGACTTCTCCCAAACTCCTTTTAAGTTTGATATTTTGACTTCCTCTCATGAATTAGGAATGTTCTTAATGGCATCTAGAATGGTGAATCCCTTCTGAAAGATTTTCAATCTACTTTGCCCAGATCCATCAAAATCACTAAGTATGTCAGCTACAGCCTTACAAAATGTATTGCTTAAATAATAAAATTTTAAAATTGAAATTACCCCTTGATCCACGGGCTACAATATGGATGCTGTGTTAGCAGACATGAAAACAAATTAATCTCCTTGTATATCTCCATCAGAGCTCTTGGGTGACTAGATATATTGTTGAGCAGTAATATTTTGAAAGGTATCTTTTTTTATGAGCGGTAGATCTCAACAGTGGGCTTAAAATATTCCGTAAGTTATATAAACAGAAGTACTGTCATGGGGCTTTATTGTTCAATTTACGGAGCACAGACAGAGTAGATTTAACATAATTCTTAAGGGTCCTACGATTTTCAGAATGGCAAATAAGCACTGTCTTCAACTTAAAGTAACCAGCTACATTATCCCCTAATAAGAGAGTCAGCTATCTACATGGAAAATCTGTTGTTTAGTGTAGCTACCTTCATCTGTGATCTTAGCTAGGTCTTCTGGATAACTTGCTGTGACTTCTCCATCAGCACTTGCTCCTTCACCTTGCACTTTTATGTTATGTTATGTCAGCTTTGTTACTTAAACCTCGTGAACCAACCTCTGCTAGCTTCAGACTTTTCTTCCACAGCTTTCTCACCTCTCTCAGCCTTCATAGAGTTGAAGAGAGTGAAGGCCTTGCTCTGGACTAGGCCTTGGCTTAAGGGAATATTTGTGGCTGGTTTAACCATCTATATCAGTTGTTAGAATATTTTGCTTCTTATCATTCATGTGTTCACTGGAGTAGTACTTTTAATTTCCTTAAAAACTTTTCCTTTGCATTCACAGCTTGGCTAACTTTGGCACAAGAGGTCTGGCTTTTGGCCTGTCTAGGCTTTGCCTTCCTCACTAAGTTTAATTTCTATCTTTTGATATAAAGAGAGAGACTTACAGCTGTTCCTTTCACTTGAACACTTGGAGGCCAATGTAGGGTTATTAATTGATCAAATTTCAATATTATTATGTCTCAGGGAATAGGAAGGCCTGAGGAGAGTGAGAGAGATGGAAGAAACAGCCAGTTGGTAGAGCAGTTAGATCACACACATTTATTAAGTGCACCATTTTATATGGGCACAGTTCACGGTACCACAAAAGAGTTATAATAGTAATTTATAACATAGTTTGACACTTATAATAGTATTAAAGATCACTGATCACAGATTACCATTACAGATATAATAATAATAATGAAAAAGTTTGAAATATTGTGAGAATTACCAAAATGTGACGTAGAGACACAAATTGAGCACATGCTATTGGAAAAATGGCACTAATAGACTTGCCAATGTAGTGTTGCCACAGATCTTCAATTTGTAAAATACACAGTATCTAGGAAGCACAATAAAGCAAAACACAATCAAATAAGATGTGTCTATACTTTAAAACTCAATCATTTCAGTTCCACAGTTCTAGAGTTTGAGTGGTAACCATAGTTTTATTATTTATAAAATGTTCAAGTTCCTATCTCATAAGGATAAGGTTAAATCAGTTAATACATGTAAAGTGCTTAGAACAGTGCTTGGCACAGAGACCGAACCCATTGTTAGCTATTGTAAAAGAGACTACCAGTGTTGGATGCCGACTTTAGAAAAATGATAGAATTCCCTATTAATATGTTTTTGTCATGTTTTTGTTCCAAATAACTGTCTAATCCCACTGAATTTACTGCTTTATGTAGAATTTTATTTGGGACCTTAGTGGTTAAACCTAGGGGAATTTCTATTCTTGCTTTCTGAGAAGCATATTATCATTTGAGGAACTTTGGTCATCTAAAATTGTTGAATACAGGCCAAGAATGAAAATAAAAATGTTTGAAGGCCCGGCACAGTGGCTCAAGCCTATAATCCCAGCACTTTGGGAGGCTGAAGCAAGTGGATTGCGTGAGCCTGCGGATTCAAGACCAGCCTGGACAACATGGTGAGACCTTGTCTCTACAATAAATCAAAAAATTAGCTGGGTGTGGTAGTACATGCCTGTAGTTCTGGCTACTTGGAAGGCTGAGGTGGAAGGATCGCCTGAGCCCAGCAGGTCAAGACTGCGGTGGCTGTGAGCATGCCACTGCACTCCAGCCTGGGTGACAGAGTGAGACTCCAACTAAAAAAAAAAAAGTTTGTGTTCTTAATTATGTCTTTTAAAATATATTTTCTAGTCCAGCATGGTGCTCACACCTGTAATCTCATCACTTTGGGAGGCCAAGGAGGGAGAATTGCTTGAGACCAGCCTAGGCAACATAGTGAGACCTTGTCTCTATTTTTAAAATCAAAAAATTAGCTGGTGGTACATGCCTGCAGTACCAGCAACTTAGGAGACTGATAAGGGAGTATTGCTTGAGCACGGGAATTTGAGGCTGTGGTGATTTGTGATAGTGCCACTGCACTCCAGTCTGGGCAATAGAGTGAGGCTCTAACTCAAATTAATTAAATAATTTTCTAAGTATGAGGAATTAAGTGGTTATTTGGGGGTAGGATGGCAAGATTATATATAAACAACACCCCT
This sequence comes from Tarsius wallacei, assembly GCA_963574415.1. Classification (NCBI taxonomy): domain Eukaryota; kingdom Metazoa; phylum Chordata; class Mammalia; order Primates; family Tarsiidae; genus Tarsius; species Tarsius wallacei. The sequence goes on from CAUYQG010009439.1 coordinate 50,349, forward strand.
CCCTAATCAGCAATATTGCCCAGTTTTTTTCTTGACTGTCACATTCAGAGAGCACATGAAAGCCTTCTGTTCCTAAGCTGTCTGGACTCCCTTCTAATGTATATGTTTTTCTTCCTGTTGGTACCTGGAATTTACCCTCTTTTTCCCCATTGGGTTCCTTTCTCCCTGCCTCATTATTTAAACAAGCATACAAAGTCCATTTTTCTTATTGAAATTATTGTTGGTCATTACCAGGAAGCAGGGTTGACAAAGTGAGCATTGAGGAAGTGACAAATGTTCAAATAATCTCAAATGGCACCAATCATATTTAGTTGCATAATTGTTACTAATCTATGAAGTATAGCATGTTTAGGATTTACTTTTCATGTGTATACTTTCTAGTCTCTCAAATGGTCTCATAATAGAATCTTTTATTCTATTATATTAGCCCCATTCAACCTTGCCTAGGGTATGAATTAGCGATATCAGAAAACCTGAACCACTTCACTTCTGGTAGCTTCATTTTCCCCATTTATAAAAGGATAAATGATTATACTTGATATAGTTGTGATGGAAATCAAATGGGTTAATATATGTTGAGTTAATCTGTGAATTTCAGTTCTAGCTCTGCCAGAACTGTTTAGCCTTGAACCAGTCACTTGATCTTTCTCACCCACTCAGTTCCCTTATCTGGAAAACAGAGCTAACACTTTCCTACCCAATTCAGAGAGCTATTGTGAGCATCAAATAAAATATGTGAAAGCATTTTGCTAATTAACATTCTATGCAAGTACAAGATAGACATTAACCCAAGGTTGAGTCTGATACCCCTTTTGCCTCAAAACTGCTTCTAATTTTTCCAAGTATGGTCCCTTAAGTTCAATAAATACTTATCTGGCCTTCAAAGATTAGCTTTTCTGTAAACATTAGGCTACTCAGCATTAGCTTTTTGGCTACTTCTGTAGCCACCCCAACTCTAGTCCCCTTCCTTCAACCATTTGAGAGGGGTAGCCACAATATTAAAATATCTTAAATGCACAGAAACACTAACCATTCATTGTCATCAAGGCAAGATAATAGTTCTCCAATTGTCACTCTTTGCCACTCTTACTAATTCTAGTAAAATACTGAAACTACAGTTACCTTCAAAGCTATTACCTTTACTAACACGAGGCTTAGTATTTAAATAACCTTTTCAGATATCATTATCAGTATGGTGTTGGCTGGTAAGCAAACATTTATGAAGTGCTTACTATCTGCTAAGCATTATGCCAAAAAATAAGGGAGATTTTTCTCCTAAAAACAAATTTGTTATCCCCAATTCAAGATTAGAACAGTGGTTCTCATGGGGGGAGGGGGGCTGGAAGAGTGAAACGTTTTTTATGATCACAGCTAGGGGGTGCTGCTGGCATTTAGGTGGTATAAAGAACAGAGTTGCTACTGAACTCCTATAGTGCACAGGCCAGCATCCCACAATGTCAAAATGTCAGTAACGCCTGGTTGAGAAACCCCAGTTTAGAGGAATAAATGCAGTCCTTGGGAAAGATGTTAATTGGTTTTCCATCAGGGTGAAATAAGTTATCCCTTTAGGTGATAGACTAGCAGCATGTTGTTTGGCTTCTCTTAGAAGAAGAGGTTGGGAGTTTGCACAGGTGGTGCTCTGTATCTTGGGAGGAGGAACATAGACTTCACTTCCGCCACTGCTGTGTTAAGGAGCTAAAAGAGATTGACAGAAAGTAATAGCCTCCAACTACTACCTTTGACACCATTGTTTCTCCTTTGATATAAAAATATAGCGTGTTACTCCTGCTGGTTGTGAAAGAAAGGAGGTGATTAAAGTTTCACTTCTATCAAGACATTTCTATAAATTTAACTCCATTCAGTAATCAGCTGAACTGGTTTCATAAAATGGTTCCACCACAGATATGCCAAAGCAGTTCTTTCTGTTTGAGTCATCCTTTTGAAATCAACCACAGGAGAACTCTATATTATAGATGGAAACCTGTTTTATCAGAGATAATATATGCAATCTGCAGTATGTTTTTCATCCTAAAGGAGCATTATGACATTTTCATGTTTTAAAACATTTCTTTTTTTTTCTGAGCACCCCTTTATGCCTACCCACTTGTTTGCCAAAATAGGAGTGCTCTAAAGATTGTCAACAACCTGCATAAGATTTATTTTGTCCCTTGCTTAGTATTTGTTTTGCTTATTATTTTTCAGGGCAGGGATTTGTACTTGTGTTTAGTAGGTAGTAGACAAAAGACTTATGCAATGCGGATAGTGAAAGAAAACATTTGTTATGTTGAGAGACCAAGGTTGATTTTTCAGTTTTCCTTCTTTGGGTGAAATTGATAGTTACATATTATAGAAAATCTTTCCTTTGGGAAGACTTGATATGAAAATAATTGTACTTTGCTAACCTTTAAAGAACAAGTGGTTAGAATGTTTATCAGTCAAATTAATAATACTATTCCTAGAAAAACTATATATTTTATAACTAATTTTCATGTTCTTCCACCCCACACAGTAAACAACTATTTTAAAATATCTGTATTTTTTTTTTAAATTTTAATTCAAGGAGGTTAGTTTCTGCCAGTGAGAGCAACATGCTTAAGTTTTGAGAATCAAGCAAAGTTTCAAAGTAATAGATATTATAGAAAGCAGCCTTATTAGCAAGATTTTCTATAAAACTTCTATTAGTCTTGAACAAATTCCTGGTGCTATTTCAGGTTCTTGGCGCTAGATTGCATTGAAATAGAGTTGAATGCATGGGGTTAAGTTAACTTAATTGAAGACTAACAAGTGAAGCCAGTAATTGAGGCATTAGGAAATTTTTTGTGTACATACCAACTTCAAGTTCTCAAGTGCATGACTTTAGGCATTCATTTTGAACTCAGATTTTTAAAATATAGAGAGAATGTATAAAGAGTGAGTATGAAAGCACTGTCTACCTACTGGACTTTATGTTAAAGAACCACTGTGTGGAGATTATGAGTCTTCAGAGCACATAAAAAGGTTCCAACAAATTCTTTACAACAATCACTTATCAACATATATTAGAATTGCAGTGAAAAGTTCCAGGAGAAATAGTTGTCATGGCACATTTTCATTTGCGGTTTAAGAATGCCGGTTACATATTGCTCAATTATGTGCCACTTTATTATTTTTTGAGTCAAGGTCTCACTCTGTTACCCAGACTAGAGTGTAGTGACACGATCCTGGCTCACGGCAGCCTCTACCTCCTGGTGTCAGGTGTCCACCTCAGCCTCCCAAGTAGCTGGGACTACAGGCATGTGCCACTATGCTCGGCTAACTTTTGTATAGTTTGTAGGGACTGGGTCTCTCTGTGCTGCCCAGGCAGTCTCGAACTCCTGGGCTCAAGTAGTTCTCCTGCCTTGGTCTCCCAAAGTGCTGGGATTACAGGTATGAGTCACCACGCATGGCCTGCCATTTTACATTTTTAAAAACTTGGGTCGTTGAAGTATATAAGTAACTGATACTACTGAAGTGTTTTGTTTTAGACTTTAGATTATTAGATACAGATGTAGAAGCTGAAGTTGAGTTGATATTACTGTGATTGAAACTTTGGTGTCAACTGATAAAATTGTTCCTTTTTGCTGTACAGGCAATAGAACTAAACCTATAGTGTTTTGCATGTTACTTGTAAATTCTATGTCAGGACCAGATGGTGGCTTATATTTTTTTCCGGCTCAAAAATTCTCTTTATTCTACTTTAGTACCTTCATTTTTAGAGATGAGGAAACAGATCCCTTTGTTCAAAGAGAACCAGAACACAGGCTAATGCTTGCTTGCCATACAGTATACTATCAGCCAAATATGGGCATTCACATAACACTTTCAGATTTTTGCCATATCTTTTTACTTACTAATACTATTTAATACTGCTTAAGTTGACTTTAAATAAATAAGCTTATTTTTTAAGGGAAATTTTTGCTGCTATATATGGGAAACCATCACATCCTTTAAATAGAAAGTAGTTCTAAATCCAAACAAAACAAAGCAGTTATTAAATTTAATTTAAAAGTAATTTAGGTTGAATTAATAAATATTATTAAATGTCTAATTCTTTATATTCTTGGTCAGAAATGTGTCAAAGCATGTTTTCATGTTTGATGGTGGTGTCTTAATTGTCTAAACAGAAAAGCACAGCTAAAGCCTCTAGTTTTAAGCTTCTCCATAACTTTTTAAAAGGAAATGCTTGTTGGGAGAAAATAAGAGAGCATGAATACATGTTCATATACTAAATAAGGTATGATTTTGTGTATATCAGAAGGTCTTTTTATATGGAACCAAAATTGTTCTTTGGTTAACTTGAGCTAATTTCTCTTGTAACTCTTCATTTTTTACATTGAAGGTTTTAGTTAGCTTAGCATAAGTTTCTTGTTTTAAATAGGGAATTTAATCAGTATAGTTTATTTTTACTTACATAAAACATTTTCTCACAACTCCAATGTCACACAATTATTGTGAAATATTAACATTTTAGTTTCTGTAACCTTTTAAAATACGCTAATGAATTAAAATGTTGTCAGCAAAAGCAAATTTATCTGGGGAGGTGAGAGTTTTTTTAGTGTATTTGAATGAAGGAAATGTTTTTTCTTAAAACATTTCTGAAGCATATTTCATTTCTTTAAAATAAATTTAGTATTTTTGAAAAGTTAATGTGTTTGTCTGAATGGCTAGACTAAATGCGTATGTCCCTTCCAAGATACTAAAGGAGGTCAGAATGGCTAACCCAGTCTTCTTTGACTTGTTCTTGTTCATTGAGCTACACATATTCTTTGCTGCCTTCTCTCCAAAAGTACCACTACGCAGACTTTATTTCACTGTAGTGTACAAAAAGACAAGAAGTCATTTATGATCATTCATTATTTTCCTGTGAAACCTATTGGTGGAGGTGTAAAACCAGGGCACTCTTATAAGCTAGCTAATAAGAGTTTTGCTGCGAAACCTTTGTAATAACAGGTCTATGAGGGACCAGGAAATAAATAAGTATAGGACATACTTGGTCCCATTAAACTGCTGATGAAATAGACAGTTTGGGGATTATTTATTTGTAGTGATTTTTCTGACTTATCAGGCGTGTTAGTCTTTTGTTTTTTATCAAATTTATATTGTTGAAACTTTATTTTGAGATAATTGTAGATTCACATGCAATTGTAAGAACTAATACAGAGATTCCACATATCTTTTACCATTTTCCCCCGTGGTAATACCTTGCAAAACTGTAGTATAACCAAGATACTGATATTGGTAAAGATGCAGAACATTATATCACCACAGGACCACTTCTGTTGCCCTTTTGTAGCCATGGCCACTTTTCTTCTACTCCCACCCCCCTCCTCAACCACTGGCACCCACTAATTTGTTTTTTATTTCTATAATTTTGTCATGTTAACAATGTTACATAATTGGAATCATTCATGTAACTTTTGAGTTACATTCATGTAATTAATTTTTTTGTTTGTTTTTGTTTTTTTTATTTTTTTGTTTTTTTAGTTGGAGTCTTACTCTGTCACCCAGGCTAGAGCGCAATGGCACACTCACAGCCACCACAGCCTTTACCGGCTGGGCTCAAGTGATCCTTCTGCCTCAGCCTTCCAAGTAGATGGAACTAGAGGCACATGCCACCCTGCCCAGCTAATTTTTTGATTTATGTAGAGATGATTTATTGTATTGCCCAGACTGGTCTCGAACCCCTAAGCTCAGGCAGTCCCTCTCGCCTCGGCCTCTCAAAGTGCTGGGATTACAGGCTTGAGCCACCATGTCCAGCATCTTCTTATGCTTTATATATAATACCCAGGGTTTTTAGTTGTACTTAGCAGAAATAATAGGGAAAAGTACATCTACTCCATCTTCCTCTAAGTAGAAGTCCCCAAATTTACATTTTTGATCCATTTAAATAGTTTTGTCAACTATATAATCATTATTAAGCAAAATGTCACATACATTGTCTATACCATGTGATACTTTGTATAATATTGTGCTCAAGCGGACTGCTGGAAAATAACATCTTTATTTAAACTAAAATTCATTGTTCACATTATTAATGAAAACTTTTCCTCTCTAGGAAATAATGCAAAAGGTGTCCCAAGGCTCCTGACCAGTGAACAAAGATTTGAGAAAGACAGCCAAGCTGATGTTTGCTCCTGATCAAGAAAATCATCCATCTAAAGCACCAGTAAAATATGGTGAACTCATTGTCTTAGGGTAAGGTTTCTCAATCTGATGAGTCATAAAATTGAATAATATATACTGGTATCTAAGTTGAAAGTACTTTTTGAAGAATTTATCTCTTACCTGCTTCCCAAAAGAATTTAAAGCTACACAGTGTTACCAAACCAAAAAACTCTGTAATTCTCACATTTGTGCCATCTTTTTTAAGTGCTCAAACATTGCATAAGCTTTGTCTTATCCTCACCCACAGAAAGGCAAAGTTCTTAAAGATGAAATGAAATAATGGATGTGTCTAATGTCACATAATCTTTCCATTTGTCTTCCCTTACCATCTTTTAGAAAACTTTGCCTCAGCTGACTTTACCAAAAAATTATTTTGCTGTCTTACTGCTTTAAGTCATTTTATGTAGGTTAGCATTTACTTATTCATTTGCCCCTCTGAGACAGTTATTGCTTTGTGCTGTACTTTTTAATTAAAGAAAATAGGCATATGGTAACAGCATGATGACTCTGAAGCTCAGAACCTAGCTACTTGTTTGCTTCAAAATTAATTTCATTCATATAACTCCCAGAAACACAATCTGAAAATTGAAGACTAGATTATTCTATTATTCCAAATTATTTCAGTTTTTTCCATCTAAACTTGCCATAACTATCAAGATGGAGACATAGTGTTAGCCTCTGTTAACTAGAGATCTCTGAAACTAAAAATTTTAAGATTCACTTTATCCATTCCGTTTCTCTCCTTCTGCCTAAAAAAGTACCTTTAGACATTGCATTGTTTGAGAATAAGGTTGGTGTAAGTTCTTATTTAAGTGAGAATGTGTTATTTCAGAGGAGAGAGCAGGAGAAACTGGGGAGACAATAGGGAGTTATTGAGCTTGACTGGAAGTCAGGTCTCTTAGAGCTTGGTGAGGAATAGCAAAATTAATGTATTAGGCAATAGGCTGTACTTTGACTTATAGCAAGGCTAGCAAGATTAGCAAGGACTTTCTATAATACATCGTGTTTTATTTTTTATAAAGGATCAGTATAATGTTTATACATGGCAGTCATAGAGTAAACTTTCTTCCCAGCTTTAAAATATGTTTCTTCCTTATTAGCCACTATTGCAGACCATTTTATAATCACTCCTCCAAACTCAAAACTGTCCCTATTACCTGCTTCATTTTCCCCCAGATTGATCAACTACATGTGGGGGATCATCAACCAAAGATTTGCTGGGGCGGGGGGTAGGCAATGCATGAGGAAAGATTATTATTGAACTCCTGGTTATGCCTCAATGAAGCAGTAAAGAGTGACACAATAGCATGACAAACATACTTGGATTCAAATTCTGGCTTGGCCAGTGTCACATGTGTGACCTTCAGAAAACAATTCCTCTGAGCCTGTTTCCTAACTTGTAAAAATAGGGATAGTGATGCCAACCTTGCAGTTTTTGTGAGGACAGATTAAGTGAGATGATATATGGGGTAGAAGTCAGTAATGCCTGGTATGTAGTAAACACCCAAACATTTTTGTTTCGTTTTTTAACATTTTTCCTATTGGTTCAGTCTTTGCTTACTTTCAGGGCATATGTATGTTATTATGGAGAAATGGTCATAAGATCAGAACAACAAAAGTATGCTTAACTACTACTTAGCAGACATGTCAGTTGGACAGTTCTGCTAATGTAATGTGAAAGTGAATGTGTACATTCAGGTAACTGAAACTTAACAAACAAGTCTAAAAATTCCTCACTTCAAAAGTTTAGCAATTTAAAGTGTTTGGTTCACAATTAAAGGAGATTCTGTTTTAACAATACACAATGTACTTTTTGAATGCTGTATTAGCACATGCAAACCTTAAAAAAAGAATAAGTCTTAAGTCAGATATACTATTCATCAGTTCTTGATTATCTTCAATAAAAGAGGGAGGAAAAAATATAGATAACTCAAACCTATGTATAATCCAAAAGTTACTTCTCTGTGCCTTGGAGTGTAACCAGAAAGAATCTCATTTTGTTTCACACCCAAGCTGCTGTTCTGGAGATTAGCAATTGCTAAAAGGAATTTGAGATCATTATAATGTGCTAATAGATAATTAATTGGGAATTGATTCTTCAAGGCAAAGTAAAACATTTGTTTTATAATTGTGCAGTTCTTACAAGAGATCACCTTTTTTCCCCTCATCTCAGGTATAATGGGTCTCTCCCAAATGGCGATAGAGGAAGAAGGAAAAGCAGGTTTGCTTTGTTTAAAAGACCTAAGGCAAATGGGGTGAAGCCCAGCACTGTGCATATTGCTTGTACTCCTCAGGCTGCAAAGGTAAAAAAAATTAAAAAATGAAAATAAATAAAAAACTAAGTAAATTACTTGGAGAATATGAAAGGCTTTTATGTGTTGTTTATATTCTCTAGATTCCCCTCACATTTCTATTTCAGAAATTTCCTTTTGTTTAGATTGGAGAAGAGGCTTTGGAGACATGGTATTTGAAGAGCTGCCATATGGAAGGGGAATTGGATTTATTTTCATGACAAACCAGGATCAGTGGGTGGAAATTAGAAAGAAACATTCCTCTTCCTTATTAAAAGAGGTGGGGGTGGGGCCAGGACCTATGTAGTATTTGGAATTGTGCAACTGTGTGCCTTGAAGAGTAGAGTTCCCACCCTGTTACTAGGGGGGCCTCACCTGGATAAGGAATGTGGTGTATAATATGTGTATTCAGGTATTAGAAGCATGTTTGAATGAGGTTATTTTTTAACTAAGAGTCTTTACCTAAGATTCTGTGTATTTTCATGTTTTATTTATTTTTAGTTTATGATTTTCATGTTTTAGCATAATGCCTTGTACAAAGTAGACCTCAATCATTATTAAATTGAATCAAAGCTATGAAAGCAGTACCCATCTGTGTCTACGATATAACTTCTCAAACCCATGACCTATTTAATGCTTCTTCTTTTTTCTCTTTTTTTTTTTTTTTTGAGTTGGAGTCTCAGTCTGTCACCCAAGCTGGAGTGCCATGACACACTCATGGCCACCCCAGCGTCAACCTGCTGGACTCTGGCGATCCTTCCGCCTCAGCCTTCCAAGTACCCGGAGCAACAGGCATGTGCTACCACGCCTGGCTAATTTTTTTTATTTATTGTAGAGACGAGGTCTCGCCAAGTTGCCTGGGCTGGTCTCAAACTCGTGGGCTCAAGCAATCCACTTGCCTCAGCCTCCCAAAGTGCTGGGATTACAGGCTGAGACACCAAGCCCAGCCTATTTAATGCTTTTTGCCCTTTTTCTAACAAAATTTCCAGAAACTGGACCACCATTTCAGGACACTTGGACTTTTCCTAGAATGACAGACAAGTAGGGGAACTTCAGATCTTTACATTTTCTGTGAATTCCTCTATTCCAATTGTATAACACAGACTGAACTTGAGATTATGATGAGCAAATAAGAAAAATTACAGAGAGATCTGTGACTTATAGAAGTACTTAGATCTTTAGCTAAGTAGCCCTAGGATGTACACTAATATTATACCATCTGAGGTATATCTTTGTAAGTTAAATAAACAAGAGACAGTAAAAATTGGCATGAGATGCCCTATTGTAGGTTGCAGTTTCAGTCTATGAAGTGAGTTGGATTTTCAGCTTTGCTTTATATCCAGTTTGGTATGTAAAACAGAGTCCTTAAGCCTTGACTAGGACTCCTCAATTACTATTTGGGACCCAGTGAGTGTAGAAAAGGAAGTTTCTTTTTGCTCCTTTGGAGAGAATGGATGTGCTAAGAAGGTGGTAGAAATGAACCGCTTATTGATCCAATCTGAAGAGCTTCTTATAGTTTTTCCCTACAGGAGTGCTCTTTACACTTTGGACAGTGCCAGTTCTTCACTGTGCAGGACTGTCCTACAGATTATAGGACATTTAATACTCGGGTTCCCTGGCCACTGGATGCCTCGCATCCTTGTAATAATCAGAAAATGCACTTAAATATTTTCAGATGCCCCTTAGACAGCTGGTTGAAAATCACTATCAGGGAAAATATTTCTAATCCCTACATATAATATCATATTCTGTACTTTTCCCCCCATTTCTACCCTGCCATGTTCTCATGTTTTCATTGCTATCTTCTTTTCAGCTTTACCACACAGGAATCTTAGGGATCAAAGACTGACTCCTCTTTAAATTTTGAAGGAATGTATTAGTGAGGTCATGAAGAAAATTGTTTAGTCTGGCAGTCATCTGGGATGAGTGGTTAAAACCCTGCCTTCTAGTCTAATGAGACTCAAATTTAACTTGACATAGTTTTTATTCCCAATCTGAGAGTAGGTTTACTAGCTAAAAAACAAAGATTACAGTCTCCAAATGCACAAAAACTAGTGTTTTCAAAATCTCTTTAGCCATTAAGAATTAATTTTCAAAATACTGAATAATTATTTTATCGAAGAGTCAGTTGAACTAAGCACAGTGGCACATGCCTGTCGTCCCAGCTACTCCAGAGACTGAGGCAGGAGAGTCACTTGAGCTCAGGAGTTTAAAACTATAGTGTACTATTATCCTGCCTTAAACAGCCTCTGTACTTCAGCCTGGGTAACATGGGGAGACCTGGCACCCCAAAAAAAGTTTTTTGTTTTTTTTTTTTTCTTAAGAAAAGTCACTTGTGTAATGCTAAGTTAAATTGTAGATTTTAAAACCTCTGCTGGGCACAGTGACTCATGCCAGTAATCCCAGTACTTAGAGAGGATAAGGCGAGAGGACTGTTTAAGCCCAGGTGTTGGAGACCAGCCTCAGCAACACAGTGAAGCCTCGTCTCTACAAAAAATAAAAAAATTAGCCAGGTGTGATGGTGTACACCTATAGTCTCAGCTACTTGGGAGGCTGAGGCAGAAAAATCACCTGAGCCCAGGAGGTCAAGGCTGCTATGATCCATGATTGTGCCACTGAACTCCAGCCTGGGCAGCAGAGTGAGATTTTGACTCAAAAAAAAAAAAAAAAAAGCAATTATATGTTTATTAATATAAATGTATGGTGAAAAATTACAACATGTATGTAAATGATCTATATCACATGCTTGAAATTAGAACTCTGTGGAGAAAGGACAATAGGGAGGGACTTGAACAGCCTCAATTTTATCTGTAGTTTAATATCTTTTTTAAAAAATCAGAAGCAAGCGGCATCATTAAGCTGGGTAGTTAGTACCCAGGTGTTGGTGTATCCTCTTTGTATTTTTGAAATTTGACAGTCTTAATTAATCTTAAAGCTGTTGTTTTAAGGCTTTATCTATTGCAGGTTAGCTACAAATTATAACCAAGTAAAAGTTTATGATGCCAAACTTCTAATTAAGAAACATTTTTTAGGCATGGTGCCGTGGCTCAAGCCTGTAATCCCAGCACTTTGAGAGGCTGGGGCAAAAGGATTGCCTGAACCCAGGGATTTGAGACCAGCCTGGGCAACTTGGCAAGACCTCGTCTCTACAATTTAAAAAAAAAAAATAGCTGGGCATGGTGGCGCTTGCCTGTGGTCCCAGCTACTTGGAAGGCTGAGACAGAAGGATCACCTGAGCCCAGCAGATCGAGGCTGCAGTGGCCATCAGTGTGCCACTGCACTCCAGCCTGAGCAACAGAGTGAGACTCTGATTCAAAAAAAAAAAGGAGGGGGAAGGGAACCATTCTTTTAAAGGACACTATAGAAATTCATATGGAAACATGAAAGATCACAAATAGCCAAAACAATTCTTAGCAAAAGAAATAAGCCGGGAGATGTCACACTTCCAGACTTTACTATAAGGCTACAATAATCAAAACAGCCTGGTGTTGGTAGAGGAGCAGGAATATAGACTAATGGAACAGGATAGAGATTCCGGAAGCAAAATCTCAATTTCTCAACCAACTCATCTTCGACAAAGCCCCCACCAACAACCACTGGGGAGAGGAGAACCTATTCAGTAAATGGTGCTGGGAAAACTGGCTGACCACATGCAGAAGACTGAAACAGGACCCCTACCTGTCACCATACACAAAAGTAAACTCTAAGTGGATCAAAGAACTAAACATAAAACCTCAGACTATTAGAATCTTAGAAAACGCAGGAGACACCCTTACGGAAATGGGAATATGCAACCAATTCCTGATCAAAATCCCAAATGCCCATGCCATAAGAGATGAGATAGACAAATGGAGCCTCATCAAACTGAAAAACTTCTGCAAATCAAAAGCAACCATCAAGAGAGTGGGGAGAGGGCCATAGAATGGGAAAAAATAATTGCCAACTGTATATCTGACAAAGGCCTAACATTCAGGATCTCCAGGGAACTCAAACGTGCCAAAAGGAAAAAAAACAAACAGCCCTATTAAAAAATGGGCAAAAGATACGAATAGACACTTCTCAAAAGAAGATACACGAGCAGCCAATAGATACATGAAAAAATGCTCAGCCTCACTAATCATCAAAGAAATGCAAATTAAAACCACACTGAGATACCACCTAGCTCCAGTCACCGTCAATAACTAAAAAAAAAACAACAGATGCTGGAGAGCATGTGGGAAAAAGGGAATGTTTCTACACTGTTGGTGAGAGTGTAAGCTAGTACAACCTCTATGGAAAACAGTGTAGCAGTTCCTAAAAGATCTAAAAATCGATCTTCCATATGACCCAGCAGGAAATCAAGTCATTCTATAAAAAAGATACCAGCACATGCATGTTTACTGCAGCACTATTCACAACAGCAAAAACATGGAACCAACCATGCTGATCATTGGAAGTGGACTGGATTTTTAAAACATGGTACATATACATGATAGAATATTGTGCAGCCATAAAGAAGGACAAACATTTGGACTTCACAGCAACTTGGATGGATTTAGAGTATATCATACTGAGTGATCTGTCACAGAAACAAATAACTGAGTATCACATGATCTCACTCTTTTTTTGCAGGGGGGGTGGGTTGGAGTCTCACTCTGTTGCCCTGACTAGAGTACAATGGCACGCTCCCGGCCACCGCAGACTTGACCTGCTGGACTCCAGTGATCCTTCCACCTCAGCCTTCCAAGCAGCCAGAACTACAGGCGTGCACCGCCACACCTGGCTAATTTTTGATTTATTGTAGAGATGTGGTCTCACCAAGTTGCCCAGGCAGGTCTCGAACCCACAGGCTCAAGCAATCCACTCACTTCGGCCTCCCAAAGTGCTGGGATTACAGGCTGAGCCACCAAGCCCATCCATGATCTTACTCTTAAGCGGACCCTGAACCTTTATCATAGTGCTATAAGAAAGGGATTGGCAGTAGCGGGAAACTGCTGGGGAGAGGGAGGGCAAATAACATTAATAAGGTACCTGATGTCAAGCCAGGCGAAGTAGGGACCAAAAGGAGTCCCAGACTCTACCTGTATGATGACCACTTAGCTACCTAATCCTGAATTTTACCCCACATCTTTAAAATAAAAATAAATTTAAAAAAAAGAAAAGAAACAATTTTTTCACTTAGCTTCTTTGTTGTGTATAATCACTCTCTTGTGTCTTTGTATCTGTTTTCCTTTTACACAGCCTGTTTCTACTTCCTTTGTGGATGGGGCTAGATTTTTCTTCCCTTTGATATTATCTTCAACTCATATACGTAGAAAGCACCCAAAAACAAAACCGTGAAAAGTTCTTTTTAGCAATGTTTTCAGTTTGGATAAGTCAGAAGTACAGTCATAAGCATTATATCCTTTCCCCTGGTAATGCTTAATTCTGTGATTTTTCTGTATTTAGCCCAGCATATGGCCAACACTTGTCATCTGTAGAGTCACAAAATGGTCAGAAAACCAGTTAACTCTGCTTATTGGTGAACTTTATAACTCTTTAAATGACTTTTTAAAAATAAGATTCCTCTTGCAAGATTGTGTATTTTCTTCTTATCAGAGCAGGACTGAATATTGTTTTCTGTTGCTACATGGGATTTCGTTTTTATTATTTTATAATTTAAAATAATAAGAGATACCTGGATTTTATACTGTTTTGATAAAATGAAATTATGTTTTTACTCTGCAATTGCTTCTAAATAGTCTTCTGTACCTACACAACCTGAGAAACTTCTGTCACAGATGAAGTTATATAAGAGTTATCATTAGCCTCTTCTCTAAGTTTCAGGGGGGAAACACATAAATATGTCATATGTTTTATAAATTTCTCTTTTTTAATGGAAAGATTATCTGACAACTTGATTAACCTGCCTACTAATTTTTGCTTTTAACCCTTCTATCTTTAGGCAATAAGCAACAAGGACCAGCATAGCATATCATATACTTTATCTCGGGCCCAGACAGTGGTGGTTGAATATACTCATGATAGCAACACTGATATGTTTCAGGTATTATAACATCAGAAATTTTTTTTCTTAAAAACCAAAGTTAAAAATATGTTGTTGGTGACTTTTGCTGTGTTCTAAATATTTTTATACTATATGTTATTAAAATATATATTGATTTCTAAACTTTATATATAGAACTCAGTGTGACATGGTTGAGATGGGCCCTGGATTCAGAATTCCTGGTAAACATTACCTAGCTACTCTATCCCTCAGTTTCCTCCTCTGTAAAGGGCAGATAATAGAATCTCTCATGACTGTTAAGAGGCTTAAATGAGTTAGTGCATGTAAAGTACTCAGAACTATGCCAGGTACTAGTAAACACTTAGTGAATGTTAGCTATTAAAATCCAATAAAACCAAGAAATATTCTGCACACATTCATGACTTTTTTTTGCCACTACCTCCCGCCTTTCTCCCTATGCAACAAAAAGTTCAGATAGTTTCTAACTATTCATGTCATACATGTGTAGTCAAACTTTTTTCTCAGCACATATTTGGTCAAAGCAATAAAAAAATTTCTCTCACTTTTTGTCCCAATTCAGTGCTTATGTTCTTATAAACTGATAGACTGTAGGACAGTCGAACACAAAAATGCAAGTAAAATTATTGATATCTTCTCACTTAATATTGGGTTCACTAAAGGCTTGGGCTTTTAAAAAACAAACTTAAGTACGATATAGATTGTCTGATAATGTTGCTCTTATAATTATTGCCCCAATGACATTTTCTTTTCTTTTTTTAATTTTACAAGGCTAAATAAAGGTGAAAATGTCCAAAAATATACTAAATTTTAATCAATAGCAAAATATTTCTGTAGTTAATACTATAATATGGGTATTTGTTTATGTCTTCCTCACTTCTACCAAAAATAAACACATAAATAACATCTTTAATGAAGATGAATGTTTAGATCCAAGGAAAACCTAACACAAAGCTTAAGATGATTTTTCACATTTTATTTTAGCAACAAACAGTTAAAATGAACAAACTTAGCTGTTTTAAATCAAGGTGCTACTAAGCCTTTGAACCCAGCTACTCAGAGGCTAAGGCAGGAGGATTGCTTGAGCTCAGGAGTTTGAAAACTGCCTGGGCAACATTGCAAAACCTTATCGCTTAAAAAAAAAAAAAAAAATCTACCAAGATGTTTGATCACAGACCAGAATTTTAGCTTCAGAAAATACCTTGTATTTATTTACTTGTTTGCCCCTTACCTTTTGTAGATGAAATTAACTGAACTCTTGTGAGTTAAAGATTATAGAGTTACTTGGGGCAAAATTAGGATTAAACTAGGCATCCTGAATTCTAGAACAGTGTCTTTACTGTCTAATAAAGGTCCTTAATAAATTACAACATTTTTCATTTCCTTGTTTTCATAGGGAATTTTGCCCAGTGTCACAAATTGTACCCTTGGGAAAATCCAAATATTTCTGCATCAGAAAGTCTAAGATCAGAAACTACTCTGAGGAACTAGGCAGTCTTTGAGAAACTTGTATTATAAACATTCTAGGATTATCTACCCTCTAAACTGAACAATAACACCTGTTGTTCAATCCATCAGATACTCCAGTTCTAACTGTGCATTGCTTGGCACTATGAAATAAATAAGGGAGACATTACGAGTTGATTACATGCCTAGGTGCTCTACAGATATTCTAAACGTGAAGTACAGGCTTTTGATTGGGTTGAAGAAGGATGGAGAAAAGACTTTCCAGTAGTGACTTCTTTAAGTAGATCTTTACCAGGTTGAGTAGGACTTTTGCCAACTGTTAGAAAAGCATTCTGGAAGAAGAGATGGCACAGAAGTACACAGTGTGGTAAAAGACTGATGAATAAGCTACATGCAGCTACAATTTACTTTGTATACAGAAATAACAAGAAATTAGGCTGGGTTGGTAGATGGGAAGCAAATCTTGAGTCAGTGTCTAACTACTGTCAGAAATAAGAAACAGAAACTTGAGTAAGCTGTTCGGAACTATTAAGTCTCATAGGGATGGAGGAGAGTGACATGATAAGATCTGTATTTTTAAAGGTAAAGCTAGCAGTTAGAAAGAGGAAGCATTACTAAAGTTTATCTTTTTAAAAAAAATTTTTATTTTATAAAGATGTGGGGTACAATTCAGGGTTAGGTATTCAAATGTTCATTATACAGTTACCCTTGTTGATGAGGTGTACCCCCTCCCCGGAAGTTTCCCACTATTGCCAATCCCTTTCTTAAAGTATTATGATAATTGTTCAAGGTCCACTTATGAGTGAGAATATGTGGTACTCAGTTCTTTGTTTCTGTGATGGATCATTCAATAGTACAGACTCTACATCCATCTAAGTTGCTGCAAAGTTCATAATTTTGTCCTTCACTAACATTTATCTTAATATACAATCATGTTTTGGCATTTGATTATATTCATGTAGGTTTTTTTCTCTTTAGGGAGTTTCTTCCTTCTCACTATCATTACCAATATTAATTTGATGTCTTAAATTTTTTCTCCAAGACTCAGATCAAATATCATCTCTCTGGAACGATCTTCTCTTCCCAAATAAGTGCCGCTTCTCAGTTCAATCCTTGGCTTATATCTTTTGGCTCCTTTTTTATTTTTTAAGATTGGAAAATATAGCTTATTTAAAAAGTAAACTAGAGAGAGAGAGAGGAGATTCAAGGCAGGGAGTAGGGCCAAAGCCGCGAAACATGGCAACTGCCATAGCTCAAAGAGCACATGGCCACACCATAGCCTAGTAAGGCAGTGACCTCTTTTGGCTCTTAAAGAGCCTTTTTATTTTTAGAAATAGTTTTCATTTGAAAGGTCTGAGACCATTTTCTTTGGATATCATTATCTTAAAAATAAAAGGAATATCCAATCTTATATTTGTTAGCTAACCAATTTCCCCCTAAAACTATCCAAACTAAATATAAAGACTTTATATGTCATGATTGGACAAAAACACTGAAGAGTTTTACCAAAAGTGTACTGATACGAGGAACTCTTAAAGCTCAACTATGGGAAGAATGACTTTTAAGAGTCATTATCTTTGTAAAGTTATCCACATTCTTCTCAGTACCCACATTTTTCAATTTTGTGATACTACTTTATAACAAATTATAAACGAACTGATCATTTCTAAATTTTTAAAACTGTGTGACACTTATCACTTTTGCCATCTATTCTACCGATTTTCTTTTTTCTTTTCAACTTTCAAAATGAAATTAATTTATTTACTAGCTAGTACCTCTGAAGATGTTTTTAATTTTCTGATACTTCACCCATCTAGGACTCTTGTCTAGAAACCTTGACTCTCTGAAATATAGGTCAAGAACTAGGAAGAAAATAGAAAGGACATATATAAAACAAAAGCCACAGAGTTCACGCACTGAAACTTTTCTTTGCTCCCAAAAAGCTTTTGAAGTTGGTTATTTGATTCTCAACCCATAGCAAATAAGAATAGCTAGAGGGAGGAATTTGTTGCTAGAAACAGACATAACCAAAAGCAAGGAATGATTGCTGACAACCTGACAGAAAAGAAACAGAAAAGTCTGTGAAGTATACAAAAGACCCCAAAGCAAGGCTATACAAGCCTCTAACATAAGGATAAGTGGTCTTATACACCTCTTACAGTGCCTGAATACACTACTGCATTTTAGCTTAATATAATTGGTATTCACAGTGTAATAGCCTGGAGTCATCATAAAAGATTTACTTATATGTTCACTATATTCTGTTAAAGAAGATAGAGTTTCTCTTTGAGTATCTGTAAAGAGGAAAAAACCTACATTCAAAAGGGTTAAATTAAAGTCTGCAGCCATCTAGAAATCTCAGCCATCCTGAACTCTTCATTCCCTAAGGGTTTCATATATTGTTGTAAGTTCCCACTTAATGCTGTGCTCTAAGTGATTACTACATCAGAGAAAGTCTGACAGATTCATTTTCAAGGGTATAGATGCCCCCAAAGTTAAGTATGATAAGTTTAAACTTTAGAAATTTCAGAGGCTTAATGCTTTTTCCTTATTGTGCCTTTCTTGAATGAATTTTCCACTGTGTTCTTTGAATAGGTTTATAGATATTTCTTTTTTCCCTTAGATTGGTCGGTCGACTGAAAGTCCCATTGATTTTGTAGTAACTGACACAGTTCCTGGAAGTCAAAGTAATTCTGATACACAGTCAGTACAAAGCACTATATCAAGATTTGCCTGTAGAATCATATGTGAACGGAATCCTCCCTTTACAGCACGGATTTATGCTGCAGGATTTGATTCATCAAAAAACATCTTTCTTGGGGTAAAAAGCTTTTTTTCCAAAAAGTGCTTTCTTTTATACCAGCTTCCATGTCTAAATTACAAATAATTGGAAGCTTACTACTGTTATTTCTACTAGGAGAAGGCTGCCAAATGGAAGACATCAGATGGGCAGATGGATGGCTTGACCACCAATGGTGTTCTTGTGATGCATCCACGCAATGGTTTCACAGAAGACTCCAAACCTGGAATATGGAGAGAAATATCAGTGTGTGGAAATGTATTTAGCCTGCGTGAAACCAGATCAGCTCAGCAGAGAGGAAAGATGGTAAATACTGAATTATATCTTCTTTTTTTTTTTTTTTTTTTGAGTTGGAGTCTCACTCTGTCGCCCAGACTGGAGTGTAGTGGCTGCTCCCGGCTACCGCAGCCTCAACCTGCTGGGCTCCGGCGATCCTTCCGCCTCAGCCTTCCAAGTAGCTGGAACTACAGGCGCGCGCTACCACGCCCGGCTGATTTTTTGATTTATTGTAGAGATGAGGTCTTGCTTGCCCAGGCGGGTCTCGA